>CBVK0103070622.1:0-17383 GCA_900067695.1 Picea abies | reverse complement strand
CCAACATTACATAGTGGTTTTTGTAGTGGCGCCTTTCAAGGGTGGATACTACCCAAAATATGATGTTTGCAAGCTATTTTTGGCCTACTATGTTTAGAAATTCCATACAGGAAATTAAGAATTTCTTTAATTTTTATCTTTACACCTCTAAGGAATGAACTTCTCCAGCCCCATTACACTTTTTTATCACCGTGGATCCATTTTGAAAATGGGCCATTGATTTCATGGAGTGTAACCCTCACTCTTCCAATGATCATAAATACATTATTGTAGCCATTGATTACTTTAAAAGATGTGTTAAATCCATGCCAACAATTGATAACAACATGGATACTATATCTTGTTTCTTTTTCAACCATGTTATCACTTGGTTTAGTGTTTTGAAATAATTTTTTTTCTGACCATGGATGGCACTGCAAAGATGAAACCCGGTGTGAGCTAGCTTCACTATTAGGTTTTGAGAACCAATAATCATCCTCATACTATCAAAAGGGGAATGGGAAAGTTGAGGTCGTCAATGATATCCTTTAAAACATGCTCCAATGGATGATGGATAAGCACAAACCAATTAGACCCACATGCTCTTCCCAACCTTATGAGACAATAGGAAATCTACCAAAACTACAACTAGATTCACACCCTTCTATCTTGTCTATGGAAAGGAGGTGGTCTTACTAATTGAGTGTGAAATCCCCTCCATTTGGCTATAAAACTCCTCCTTGATACCACTCTCTTAGAGAAGAGACTAGTAAATTTGGAGCATGCCAATGAAGACCGTCATATTATATTGAAACCCATTGAAGCAACCAAAAATCATTATAAATCTTGATATGACTACAAGTTCCATCCTTGTGTCTTTCATGAAGGTTATCTAGTCCTAGTGTATGACCAAGCCCATGATATCCTAGGTTGAGGAAAGTTTGAACCATTTTGGATGGGCCCTTATGTTGTCAAACATTGTTTAGGTAAGGGGGCATGTCTTCTAGAGGGACCTAAAGGGGAGCTTCTCCCTAACCCTCACAGCATGCTCTACTTTAATAAATTTTACCCTTGATTATTTCCTTAGAGTGCCCTTGTATATTGTACATAGATTAAATAGTATTTTGCATCCCTTTTGTAATTTGTGCATATCATTTGTTGTATTATTATCTCTTTTGGATGGACCCTTTGTCCTATGGCTACATTGGTTATGATGATGGTGCATGCCATTATTGGATCAATCTAACCTTAATATCTTGGGCCCTCTTTACCGCCATGCATTCCCTTTTCCACTTGAATAGTGTTTGTGTTGGACCTGCCACTAATAATCAATCCAAATATGATGTCATGATTGGTTTTTTAATCAATGCCCTAAAACAGTTCAGTCATTGCTTTCATATTTGTCTCAATTCCTAGCTTCTCATCATGCAGTTGAATAGCATATATCATGTTCATAACTCTAGCCTTTTTAGAAAATATCTATGAGTTAAACTTTTGGAATTCTCATTTGAATCAATTTCATTTATCCATGTTCCCAAAATACAAAGTAACTTTGTATATACCATTACAAATAATATTCTAGATTAGGATTTATCACATGCATGGCTAAGAAAATAACATTTTTGATTCGCTTCTAATCTAGTGTACATAAATAGGTGTAAATACAAATTGACGCTCCAAATTTGCATTCATATTTTCACATAAAAGATTTCATCCATAGTGCATATGTATATATTTATCCATGATGTCTATAAAAGTCAAAACATCGTAATAGTTTTGCATCATTTTAGAGTCTACTACTCTAACTATCTATGGCATGCCCATAGCATGCTACACACATTAAAAACTAGGGGCATAAATCCCACCAAAATACCCATTCCCTACATCCCCCTTAGATGGAGGATCACTAGGTAATGGAACCATGTCCCCACTGGAGAGACCTCTTATAACTTAACCCACCATCACTGCTCTCCATAGAATTGGGCTCCAATCATGTGGTGCCCCTGTACATGTTGTTTCCTAAATATTTTCCAACTCATGTCACCTGCATTTTGATAATAAGGTCAATATTAGGAAAAAATTCTATCTGAGGTCCTCCAAGATTCAGTCACTATCCACTCTAATCCTTAGACTCGATGGAACAGGCTCAACCAACTCTACTCATTTGCTATGAGTGATTTGTCCCATTGGCTTCACCAACGCGATATCTTCACATTGCATATAGTCGATGATTAGTACCATATATTGAATATTTCTACTTTATTTAATTGAAAAATAGATTGGAAATGCTACACTTACCATCAGGTCCCCATGCTCATCTTGGTGGGAGGGGTAACTCTAAACCCCCCTAATAGTTCATTCCCTCGTAGTGATAGTCCTCGATATGTATTGGGAGATGATCCCAATCTAAAAAACAATATTCTCAAAATACATTCCCTATACCATCACCTCATCCTCGTATCAATAGTTATCCTCAATTCCATATCCTTGGATCTCAAGAACCCCATCATAGATATGGATGTGTGAACAAAGTGTCATAATCCTCTCAAAGAAGAAGGCACATATGACTATCCCAAAAGAATAATTACCTCATGATTCCCTCTAGTAGGAGGATAGTTGGTACTTCAACACCATCAACATCTTCTAGGCCCACACATATTAGATCCCATCTAGAACACTCTCCACCAAAATCATCATACTCCATGATATCATATCGGGTTCATGGGTCCCAAAAAAGTGCACCACTACCCCAACAATGCATTATCTCTCAATTATCCCTAGGTTCATGATCTGGATGGCCCCATCCTTAACCCTTGCAATGGCAATGCAATGGGTCTATAAAATCCCATATAGCCTCCTCCATCAAGGTATCACTAGTTGAGTATCACCCACAATCCCCATTGGAGGGATCCCTATCAAGAAATATATAATTTATCCCTATACTATGAAATATCCTGCATATACACCCCAATACTATATTATGTGAGAGACGATTCCCTCACCATCTCTCATCAATGAGTTCTTGATTAATTTCAATAACCCGTGTTGAGCTATGGCCATTTGGACCACCTATTCCACACTTACTACATTTCACATTTCTTCAAATTCCTATTCCCTCCATAGCACTTTCAAATCATCCATAGTTGCACAAAATTATATTTTATCACTGATCTGTACCATGTACATAAAATCTAATGTCCCTACCCTTCTTCACCCTTGAAATTACACCTTCTTGAAAGTTTTGGGCCCAAAACACCATTCTTTTCCAATGCATAAAATACCTTGTTTTTCAGTGATGGACCATGTAGAAACTAGGGGCAGGTCCTATGCTTGTAGCATAGAAAGTAGGCCCATTTTTTTCATTGGCCCAAAAAACATTCCCAAGGTTCCCCCAGGTTGGACTGAGACCAAAACTAAAAAATAAATATATAGAGTTTGACAAAAAAGGTTAGGTCACATACCTAAAATTTACTAAATAGAATTTCCATTATTATATTGTATGTGATTAGATCACCAAGATTTAGGGCCTCCTCCTCCTCTCCAACTTCATCATACACAAATGCACAAATGAATTGGAATTTAGGGATTTATCCCTTTTTATAGAAAACCCCCATTTTTCTTTGGCTTGTTTGGGTTCATATGAATTCCAATTGGTGTCTCATCTACGTAATTGGAATTGTATTTTTTTTCCCTTCAAAAGGGTACTCTCTTAATTTCTTTCTTATATACTTCACCTAGAGGCATTTTTTCCAAGAAGCATTAAAGAAGCCAACTTTTTAAAATTGAATTTTTATGAATTTGTTTTATTTACTTGAGAAACTTTATGCTTTGGTAGTTGTTGACTTGTGTGCAAGAATTCCCCATGGATTCCCTTATTTATCTATATATATTGGTCATTTTTATGTATAAACTCCTCAACTAGCATTTAGCATAGATTAAATACCCTTAATTCATTGCATTTTCCTTTCATTCCCCTTGGAATTTCCTTTAGGATCACCTTTGCTTGGGTAGATGGATTAGCCCATCCATCTTTTGCATTCACCATCCACCTGGAAATAGAACCATCATTCCATGGGTGCCCTAGAATATTGGCCCCTATTTCATTTTGGTACGCATGTTGTTTAATTCCTCTTAGGATTGGGAGTCTGGTAAGTCTACATCTCTAAGTTGAATCCTCATGCATTTCTTCTCACCATGTTGACAACCTTATCCTCTAGACTCTCGTATTTATGGTTGGTATTTTTTTAAATCTCACATATAACAATCCCTATGCTTCATCCATATTGTGATGATTCTTCATTTTTATGCCACCATTCACCTACCCCTGAGGAGATTGTCATTAATTCCCTTACCCCTGATCACTTCCATTTCCAATTTTCATCTTCAGCACTACCATCATCTTGTTGTTTTCTAGGGCACCTATATCCTCGTTAGCCCTTATTATCCCCTATTGGTTTCCCCCATGGGATTCCTTTTGTATACTGTGTATTTTGACACAACGGTTTTCTTTGTTGTATCCTCTTGGCACCCATTTTGAAATACCAATAGGACCTTTTTCCACTTCAGTACTACAAATCCTTTCCATCCTCCTAGCACCCATTTTGAAATACTAGGAAGACTTTACACTCTATACCCGTTTTACCTCCTAGCACCCATTTGGAAATACCAAGAGGGCCTTGTGATTTTTGACACTTGGTTTAGTCATGGAAATATCCATGTGTTTCCCTTGTTTAGAGCATCTACAATGAGTCACCTTTCTATCACATAGAATTTTTTTAGTTCTTTTTGAGGCTTGCTAGATTTTTCCCATGTGTCCATGAGTTTTACCCATCCAATGTTGTCAATTTTTTACCTCCAGTTGTCCCCATGGTTTGTTTATATGTCTTTGAAAATCATTTTTCCCAGTGATCAACCATTCCCCATGGAACAATTTCATATGTTTCCAGTCCACCTTACCTGTATGCTCTGACCAAGGGAAGTATTGAGTCTTCCTCTTGTTTCCTTCTCATCCCCATTTGATGTTAGTCCCTATCAATCACACTTTTCTTTCTACCTCATTCTAGTTTCAAGAATTCATCATTGCCTTAAATCGAGTAGGCCTTCCCCTATCAAATTCAACACCTATATTCTAGGGGCAAGGATAATAGGACTATGTACCTTGGACTCATATTCCTCATTGTTGGGTGCCTCAAACAAAGAAGAGAGAAACCTTATTTCTCTTTGACTTTGTTGTTTCTCACGTGCTTAGCTCAGCTCATTATTACATGATTGAGAATTGTCCACTTGAAAGTTTAGTGATTTGGTCAATTGTACTAGTTTCCTAGACACATGTGAGTTGTATCGACCCTGTAACATACCCAGCCTCCAACTGAATAATATTATGTGTGGAATATACATTAAAATTAATATTTTCTACTTAATTAAATTCATGTAGCTTACCAACTACAAATTTAATCATTTGACTAATGTCATAGTTCTAAATGAATCTAACAACATATATTAAAACATGAATGAAATTGTTCAAGCAATCAATAAACAAATGACACTCTTATAAACCATTTGCACAATGGAATAAACATAATAACACAATATAAAACTTATCTATTAGGCAATATAGGCAATATAAGCAATTAACCAGTATCCACTCTCGACACACAGTATCCAAAAATCTAGGTTCCACTTTGTTTCCCACAACCTACACAACCTAAGGAATGGGATCTCCCTTCACTACATGCATTCCCTAGAGTCTTCCCAATTTCCTCCAGGTCTCTAGTGCACCTGGTTGACCAATAATCCTCTCATCTACTCCAGGAGTTCTCACAACATCCTTCACAAGGCTCTTAAGCCATCTCCTTAACAAAACAATGATTTACATGCTTACTACCCAATTTACAGGCACACAAGCCTCTTTCTCAGCATAAAACATAGCCAAACAATGGATTCCTTGAAGAATAACATGGTTGGTACTCTTCCCATCCTTCAACTTCTCTCTCGCTACCCAAAATTTGCAAGTAAAAATGACTTCCTATGCAAAAATGTGACTTTCTAAAATCTACCCCCTTGGCCATATTAAAGTCCCTCCCTTTTCTTGCTTACTTGACTTGACTTACACTATTCCCCAAGATAATTGTACTCATGCCCATGCTCTCCAATAAATATGGGATGTGATTCCTCACACTCACCCTCTTACATGAGTTTAATGGTTGGCTTTAGGAACACTTAATAACAAATACAAGGTTTACAAAATGATAATCATAATTCAGGAATGTGGGTTGGATTAATACCCATGAATAATACCCACTTGGATCCCTATCTCTTGTGGAATCATAGCCCCCCCATTATTCTTCATCCATTTCATATTGCAGCAAGAGACAACTACTTTTATTAATTATTTCAATGCACATAATATACCATTCGTCCTCCTAGAAACATTAAACAAATATGGGTTATTCACCCCAACACATTGGCTCACCAGCCTAAATCACATTTACACAATTACATTATAATTCACAAGGATTAAAACTAGGGATGTTATAGGCCCTCGGGAGGGGGTTTCCCTTCAGATATCCCCTTGCATGTTTTGGCCTTATTATTTTCTTCTAGAGATATAGCTCCACTTGTTGTGCTTTAGTTTTTGGGCCTAGGGAGTCCCTTGTATTCTTGGGCCCCAATGAATTCCCCCCTATCGATATCAACACCTTTATTCTATGGGTTATTCCTATGTACCCTGGTACCTATCCCCCTTCTTTATGGGATACATTGGACCCAATTGAGAGAGTCCTCCTTTCTCTTAGGCTTGTTAGGATCGCACGTGCTCAACTCTAGCTCGTCAACACACTATTGAGAAAAACCCACAATAGATCCAAGAACAATATAGAAGAAACCGACACTTTTTTACTATAGAAACCCTTATGGTAGGGAAACACCATACAATAGATCGTATTAAGGAATGGATCCACTCCTATTCACTTGCCTCTTAGAGGGGGAAACCTCCTAATGAGCTACCTCTCCAAATACAATACTTCACAATTTTCCCATTACATTTCTTGAACCCCTTTATATAGTGCTACCAACCACCTAAGAAAATTCTAGATGAGGAACCTTCTAGAAGCAAAACCTTCTAGTAAGTCCTTTTATATTTATTGCATGCACACTAGGCCTTATTTATTAAAAGTGGCCTTAATACATAACAATACTTATCTACTATTATTCCCCTTGGGTACCTCCAAGACATAATGTGGGGTACCTATGGAGGTACCCAATAGGAATGTGGTTATGTATTATTATGGATGGAGGCCAATTCTAGTAAATAAGGCCCACGTAATAGTGTGAGCACAATAAAGGTGTGAAGGTTTTTGTTAAGTACTGAAGATCTAAATACAAAAACACCACAATAGATCCAATAACAATATAAAAGAAACCCACACTTTATTATTATAGAAACCCTTAGGGTAGGGAAACACCGTACAATAGATCATATTAAGGAATGGATAAACTCATATTCACTTTCCTCTTTGAGGGGGAAATATACTAATGAGTTACCGCTCCAAATACAATACTTCACAATTTTCCCATTGCATTGCTTAAACCCCTTTATACAGTGCTACCAACCAACCAAGAACATTATAGAGGAGGAACCTTATATAAGTGGAACCTTCCAGTAAGTCCTCTTACATGCAATACACCCAACCCCATAAGTACCTTTTTAATGGGCGGGGTATTAAAATTTTACTTGTTCTTATGCATATCGAGGCCTATTCTTGAGGGAACCAATGTCTCCTTCTTGTCAAGAGTTTTACAACAATTGTAAGTATGCCCAAATTTGACCTCGGAGTCAAAATTTATGGCCTTCCAAATTTCCCATGCCTCCATTGGCTTAAGGCCACCTCATCACCCTGTGGAATCCACATGGCCTCTTAGTATTCATTCCAATCGATGTGGCATCCACCACTGGGTACATTAAGTTCATGTGCCCAATCCCTTGACCTATTTTCATCGTCATCGGGGTTTTACTCCCCCAGAGCCTCAAACACTCCAACACTAAGAGTTCTGATGATGATCATGTATCGAGACTTCTCTTGATCCAGCATTCTTCAAGTTGAGCATCCTACGACTCTAACTATGTCGAAAATACCGACTAGCAAGGAGGTTATTTCATGTCCTTACCAACTCTTATGTTGATCATGTGGGACCTACCATAGATCTATTATTGTTTCCTCACCATGTTCTTATGCCAATCAATGAATGCCATTGTTTCACTGACACCTATGTTGTCATCAACATTCTTGGTAAGCACTCAACCATGCCAATCTTTCATATTTCACTGATGATACATCTAAAAATGACATTCCAGATCTCGTCATCGCCACATCTTCGACAAGATCGATGGTTCTCAGCAATCCCCTAGCATATGTCCTTACCAAATCTTACGTTGATCGTGTGGGACCTACCATAGATCGATGATTGTCGCCTCACCATGTTCTTATGCCAATCAACGATTTTCATTCTTTCACCGACACCTTTGTTGTCATCAAAATTCTTGGTAAACACTCAACCATGCCAATATTTCATATTTCACTGATGATATATATAAAAATGGCAGTCTAGATCTTGTCATCGACACATCTTTGATGAGATCAATGGTTCTCAACAATCTCCTGGCCCATATCGTTATCAACCCTTCTCTCTAGACCCTTTTCAACACTATGCCAATGTGTGGTTGAGATATCTTGAGAGGGGAAATCCAATGGTATAGATTGTGATCCCAAACCTTAAGGGCCTCTTGGCCCTTTGGTACCATTTTGGTTCCTTCGACCAATCAACAGGTGACACATGTCACTCCAGGAACCAGTTGGCTATCACATTGGCATGACATGTCACTCATAACATCATCGCCCATTCTATCTCCTATAAAGGGTTTGTCGAAAATACACGATGGATATTAACTGTGACCTCCCATCAATCAATCTCTCTTATCGCATCGGTGATTCCTTCATCATCGTCGACATTTTTGGCTGACACGCAACCTTGCCAACCTTTCAAATTTTGACGAACAACCCATGTCTTCTCGGATTTTCACATACATGTGCCAAATCCTCTTGACACATGACATCTTCTATGCATGATATGTGGCACCATCACCACCTGACACGTGGCATTCATATTTCCCACAGAAGCTCACCTGCATGTGCCATATCACTTTGTCACGTGGCACCTTCTATGCTCAACACGTGGCACCTTCTATGATATGCATGATATGTGGCACCATCACCACCTGACACGTGGCATTCATATTTCCCACAGAAGCTCACCTGCATGTGCCATATCACTTTGTCACGTGGCACCTTCTATGCTCAACACGTGGCACCTTCTATGATCAACCCATGGCACCTTCTATGCTCGATACGTGGCACCATCCACATCATCTTCTTAAGAACTTAACTAAATATCAACAACCTAGATCACCCACTAAGTCCCTCTGATATTGGCAGATCGACGATCCATATCTCCTCTCGTAGCTCCTCTGATCTCAGTAGATCATCAGTCATGATTTCATCTTGGATCTCCTTGGATATCGATAGGTCAATGATCCAGATCTCCTCTTGAAGTTTCTCCATCAGAGTGTATCTATGTAACTCACTCCAAATAGCACCCTATAAGGAATGGTGAGGATCTCTTCACCAGATATCCAACAATAAGGATTAAGACACTTATCCTCAAGTATGAAACTGACAAGGCTCGTATTTGGCCTATCCCATGAGTTTCAAATTAACACATGTCCACCTATGTACACATTGGTTACCACCTGATCTGACTTGTGGCCCTACCACCTGGAATGACACGTGGAACTCATAATATAATAGAAGGTCCTACCTAAAAACTTGATTCTTCTGGACATGTGGCACAATTCCCATGTGATGCATGGACCAATATCCATACGCCACATAGACTTATTTCCATTTGACCCATCATCGTTGGGAATACATTCGTCCTCAACTCATAAGCTTATATCTCAAACCAACAACTAGGATCTAATATTCCTTGCATTGATATATGGTCTTGATCATCCCTCAAAGTATCTCCTTCAGAATACATCTCCTCTGGTTCTACAACTGAATCTGAACAACGTCCTCCAAAGAATGTCTAGTATCATTTTATCTCACCAGATCAATGGTCGAGATCTGGTCTAGCCCAATTCTCGCCTTCAAATAAATCAATGGTTGGATATTTTCGTCATGCCAAATCAACAGCTAGGATACGTCCAAGGCACAACAAGGATTTATCACTCACAAAAGAGACTATTGGGCCTTTACCACAAATCAACGAATCAAATCAAATCTACCCTTTTTTTGATCAAGGGTCCAAATCTCACCTCGGAGTCTCCCTGTCAAAGATCGCCTCTGTGTTTTACCCTGGATGGAACCCTATGATGGATAGTTAGGACCTATTATCTCCCTAGATTCTAGGTGAATATTTAATCCTATCCCCTACACCGATGAAGGGTCCAGATCTAACTTCCATGCTAAATCAACGGTCACGATCCTCTAAGGAAAAACAAGGGTTTTTCTCAAGCTTAAAAGTGCGATCAAGGACTTAGCCAAATTTCATGAGGGTTTTTCTCTGGTATTTTTCAAGACTTATGAGTTTTTTCGAGAGCTCTCTCCTAGGTCCAAGGTATTCCATTTCCTATCCAAGGTGCCTTTGTTTCATCTTATCCTGCAAGGTTCCTTTGTTGCAAGGATCCCAACTCTGCATTACACGGGCGCATACATTTGCATAAATATAAAAGGTCACCATAACATATACAATAAGTAGGGACACAAGTTCATTTCTCAACTTAAACATAACAAGGATCTGGGTTATTTTCATACTCAAATGACTATGTACCCTTCCATATTTACACATTACACAAGATTATCATAGGAAAATACTCACAACTATTTTACTAAAGACAAAGAATGTTTGAAATCAAGGACACAAGAATTTTCATGTGGTGATATATTCTATTCAAACACAAGGCCATCTCCACAAATACACAATTAAGCTCACAAGTCAAGTATTCATATCCATAATCTCCATACCGACCATTCAACCATATATATTTTCCAAACAATACACAGAGATAACTAAGTCACTTATCTAAAATTTAGAAGATGTTAGCAACTACGGAAGGGTGTGTCTCTCTCCACCCAACCATAGGCAAGGATGCACTAAGCATTGCTACAACCATCCACCCCCAAGCTAGGATACGATGCCACGAGAGGATAATTGTTTTGTCAACAAGTTTTCCAGGGAGCATATATTACTTCTGCACTTTTTTTTCCCTTTTCCTCACATCAGAGAGTTCTCCTTCTCTCTGCTCCAGTGCTCAGGCTTTCCCCAATTGTGTGTCTATATGTCTCTCTCTCTCCCCCCCCTCGATTCCATGTCCTCTATCCCTTATTTTCATGTATTCTTCCCTAAGACCTCGTGGGTCGGGTCAGAAGCTTCTTGATGGGTACTCTGCCCATCCTTCATTGATTCTCAAAGGAGACTACCCAATGACCAACCTGATTGGTAATCAAATCTCTGTGGATGAGGACAATTTAGGGTATGCATTGCTTTAAATTGACATTGTACAGCCTGACAGGGTCATTTCAACTAGTAATAGCTTCCCTCTTGCACTGTTCCTCTCATGAAATCGTAACATGTGAAGGCCATCCATTCAAAAGAAGTTCAACATCTCCCTTTTTCATTCATAACTAAATATTTACATTACATAATTTATCAAAGGTCCAATCTCTTTCAATGATCACATAATAGGCATGTCTATAGTTTTGGTCAAGATAATAATTATATTTATAGAATGGGGGAAACAAGGATCTTACATTACATTTATTGCATTCACACTAAGCCTTATTTATTAAAGGTGGAATTTATACATAACAATACTTATATACTATTATTCCCCTTGGGTGCCTTCCTAGGTACCCCATATGATCCCCCCTAGCTACACTACATTCCATACCCCTTATGAAAGTTTCGTCCTCAACGATTTTTATGAGGGTGTACAACCATATACTAGGGTCCCATGGATAAGTGTGGACCATAATGTCGAAGTAGGCTAGAGAACCAGGGTCCCATGTAGGAGCGTGAGCCATCATGTTGAAGTAGTCCAACCGCCATGGTAAACCTGGGTCCCATGTCCAAGTGATCATTTGAAATCCACGTTGAAGATGTCAAAACTCAATAGCCAACTGAAAATGATGCTCCCAAGAGAAAGAATGGTCATGTGGATCTAAATATGTAGATCCATCCAAAAAATCATCCACAAGTACTAAAGAATAATAAAACTGAAGAAAAGTATGCATAGAAGGCTCTTGTCTTCTCTCTAGGATGTGCTCTACAGAGGGTGGAGTAGATTCATCAAATAGAATACGAAAATGGTTTTCATCCCAGAAATTACAACTATCCATATACCAAGTATCGCATTCGGCCTCCCAATAATACTAAAGAATATGTTTCTTGGTTATATTCTTTTGCGACACAATGGTCAATGATCTTCATGTTATAACTCTCCATATACCAATCATCACAATCAAACTCTAAATTATATGTTATAACTCTCCATATACCAATCATCACAATCAAACTCTAAATTATACCAAACATATATTTGTTGATCATATTATTTCTTGGTGTAAATGTTGATGATCTCTAGATTACACTTCTCCTGTTTTTTGGCTATGTTCTCTTGATTCTTTCAACAATCATTTTGGATGTCTTTCCGGAAAGGTTCAAAATCTCAGTGCATATCTTGGAGAAATGTTTCTAGGCCCATGACAATTTAAGAATGGATATCCATTGGAAACACCACATATAATATACCAAAATAAATCTCTGAAAGTGTTATATCCAATGGAAATGATCTAGAAGCAATCTGAGCACCCTGTCAAAATTAAAACCTCTGCAGTCCGACCACCATCACAAAAAAAAAAAAAAACCCTAAAAATGGTTCATTTTAAATAAAAAAAGTGTTATATCCAATGGAAATGATCTAGAAGCAATCTGAGCACCCTGTCAAAATTAAAACCTCTGCAGTCCGACCACCATCACAAAAAAAAAAAAAAAAAAACCCTAAAAATGGTTCATTTTAAATCAAAAATATCTTCACTTCCAGAGCTCCAATTCAGAAAATTGTTTCTTTTAATGGGACATCATTTCAATAGGAACTCATATCAGTAATTTTTTCAGGAAAAAATAGCACCCATCGCTACATAAATAAGAATTATCGCAGAGTCATCTGTGGAAAAACACTGGAAATTAGTAGATTTTAAAATGCTAATTACTTCACTCCCCGTACTTCGTTTCTAATTTTTTTTATTGGATTTTTTTCCAAGATGAACTCAGGTATATAACTATTTTTTGTAAATTCTATACAAAAAACTACAAGAATTGTGTAGAGTGTTGCATCGCTCTTTTTATTTTTCAAAAAATCTACAAAATAGAAAACAAATTCCCCCTTTTTTGTGGCCGAAGAAAGTACTCTGATACCACTTGTTAAGTACCAAATATATGTAAATATAATATCACACAATGAATCCAATAAAAAATATAGAAGAAACCCACACTTTATTATTATATAAACCCTTAGGGTAGGGAAACACCATACAATAGACCTTTATTACATCCGAATACATTGATCTACCTATGTGCAGGTTAGGAACTTAACAAGTTTCATGTGCATATGACAAGAAAATATCTCCCAAAACATGGAGGTAAACTTTGAATCACGATATATCACAATCACCTTGAGCACGCCACATATCCTTACTACCTCTCAAATGAATATGCTAGTTATATCACATGCCTAATTAATTGTCTTAACTGGACTAAAGTGAGATATATGTGTCATATGGTTGACTACTACCAATGTAGAGTCATTATCACTAGAGGTACTTGGTAACCTAGAAATTAAATCCATGGATATTTCTTTCCACTTAAGAAATTATACTTTTCAACTAGATTTTAATGTCCTACTTTTATCTACTAGCACTACAAGCATTGAACCACAGAAGCAGTAGTATCTGATTTTATTCCTAGAAAATAGTATAGTTTCTCTGTACTTTGATAAATCCTATGGCATCCTAGGTGTCCTAAATAGGGTGCATATTGTGCTTCATGAAACACTAGTCTTCATGGTTCCTTCTGGTCTCACAATTAAGTTTGATTCCTCCATAACAACACCCCATATTTGGATACATGATTATTGTAACTTCCCCATCCTTCATGCTAAGAAATTCTATCAAAACAAATTATGCCCTGATACCATAATGTGACATCCTTAGGTCCCTACCTAGGCCACGCGACACAAAATTTATCTATAATACCATCATTAACTTCGCCCAGCATGGATCTATAAATATTGTGTACAATTTACCCTACATAATTACAAATAATTACAATTACACAACCCAACAAGAAAAATAAAACATGTATAGGAAAAATAAAACATTTCAAACATTCATCAATGCAATGTGTAGACAATTCATTAAAACACATCGAAAAACAACACATTGATCAAGAAATTAAACATTCAAGAACATTGAATTTATCTTCAAAGAAGTACCAACTAGTTGTATACCTATAATGTTCCTCCCAACCATAGACACTATTTTTCATCACTTTCAACAACAGATCACCCCCAAGCCAAGGCTATGACTCACCAAGGAAAATTCACTCTCACCATTCCCAAATAAGGTCTAACAACACAAAGGTAAAGACAGGGCCAATGGCACTAACTCCAACAATAGTTCCACCTCAAAATATCCCATTCCCCTCAAATTGTCCCACCCAAGGAAGTGTACCCCTTCACTACTCAACATTCCTTCAGCTATACCATTCCCCTTCCAGGGATTCAGCACAATACAAAGATATAGATACAAAAACACTGCTATAGATCCAAGAAAAATATTGAAGAAACTAACACTTTATTATTATATAAACCCTTAGGGTAGGGAAACACCATACAATAGATATATTAAGGAAGGGATCCACTCTCGTTCACTTGCCTCTTCGAAGGGGAAACCTTCTAATGATATACCGCTCTAAATACAATTCTTCAAAACTTTCCCATTAGATTGTTTGAACCCCTTTATATAGTGCTACCAACCACCTAAGAACATTCTATAGGAGGAACCTTCTAGAAGCAAAACCTTCTAGTAAGTCCTCTTACATTTATTGCATTCACATTGGGTCTTATTTATTAAAAGTTGTCTTTATACATAAAAATACTTATCTATTATTATTCCCCTTGAGTACCTCCCTAGGTACCCCATATTATTCCCACTAGCTACACTGCAAATTCACCCTATCGACATCAAAACCTTTATTCGATGGGTTAGTCCTATGTACATTGGTACCTATCCCCCTTCTTAATGGGATACCTTGGACCCGGCTAAGATAGTCCTCCTTGCTCTTATACTTGGTATGATCTCACGTGATCGACTCTATCTCATCATCACACTATTTATATTCATACATACATCCATGATCTAGCCTCAAATTCCTTTCCTTGGATTTGACTAGCTCAATTCCACCATTCTCATAGCCCTTAGTTTGAGCTTCTTTCCAACTAGCTCATTTCAGATCTTTGGATCCCCCTTTTTTGTTCAACAGGGATTCTTAGGTTATTTCCCTCCCCCTCCCCCATAAGAGGGGCCATCAATTCCCATGTACCTAGATCAGTTGTAATCATGATGCTTCCACATTGGACAAGGCCCTTTTGATGCAGGCATATGTATATGGGACTGGTTATATCATTGTATTGTACTCTGGTGCCTTTTTTCCAGCCTCATGTTGTACTATAGTAAGACCTCATTTTGTCTCACTTGATTTGCTAAGCACACCATTTTATTAATTATTATTATATATCTAAATGTGTATGGGTATGCCTACCTCGTCCATATTGAGATCTTGTACACTCACCACCTTTTGACTCTGTTGTTGGTAGGTGGTATTCCTCATCATCTTCCATGAGAGGTTCTCCTTCCTAGGACACTCATCTCCCTCATTGGTCCTCTCAAAGCTTGGTACAAGAAAATTGTAATGTATATCATTCATATTATTTTCTCCTAACCTCACACTTTAGGGGGAAATCTATTATCACCAAAAAATGGTTCACTTGTGACAAATCCACAAGTTCACTGAAATACACTACTAAATATCATGTTTACCACTCATTCCACCTCATTCCACTTCCTCTAGATCTTTGGAAACCTATTTGCAAAATTCATACCTAAAATCCTAATTTGGGCAGTGCACGTTTTTCCCATAATAAGTGCATTGGATAGCACGAAAAATACCCCCAAAACCTACATTTTCCCATAAATACCCTATTTTTTACTATTTTCAACCATAATTTTCCAGAATAGTAAAATAACTATAAGTGGACATATCTAAACCCTAATATTTATTATTATCCTTGTGATGAATAATTAATCATTGTTTATTATGACCATGTGAAGGGGGTTTAACCACTATTTTGATTATAAAAATTGGGAGGTTTCTCCATTTATCATCCATCTATACACCATAAATACATGCTATTGAAATTTCCCTAGAACTCATGATAACTCCTTTCTCTTGATAGATGTTTTGCACATCCAAGCTACTTACATTCAAAGAAGGGATCAATGCATACTTGGGAAGCAATGGACTCTCCCAAGGAGGAGACATTGGATCCATATTATTCAATAGTTTCTTTCACAAAGGAATTGTACATAAATTTCTATTGGATATGGAGTAAAATTAACATTCTTTAAACTGGTCTATTTCTTTTCGTACTTATAGTTTCTTTGTTTTTTCTTATTTTATATGATATACTAGGGTTTAGTGTTATGTGAATCCATTTTTGAAGTATGGTTTTCATATGTCATCTTTATATTTGTCTATGTCTAAGCCACAACCCTTAGATTTGGAAATTTACACATTCATGTTGCAGATTTTTCCCAACAAAGGGGGAAAAGGCAACAAAACTAGGGGCACCAATAACTTTGGACACCAATAACTCTAGATAAACAATGGCCACCCAAACCACCGCACCTAGAGCCATACCCCCATGTGACTTATTTGACTTCACAAACCATGCAACCAATAATTGTCCAATTCTCCTAGAGCTAAAAGGACTTTTTAACACCAATGGCATAGACGTATGATTTGATTTGATCATCTATTAAGTGTGACAAGAAAGAATTGTTAATACTGAGAGGGGGGTGAATATCTTTCCTTCTCCATATTGTGGTTGGCATAGGGACATCTTCATTCATATATCTGCAATCTTATGCTTTGTGACCAAGATAATTGCATTTGTGGCATACAATATTTTTGTCCATCAACAGGTAAAATGAATTATAACTTCTGTTGA
>CBVK0103070619.1:0-20851 GCA_900067695.1 Picea abies | reverse complement strand
TAGAAATAATGATTTTCAGTTCATCTTTATCCACAGGTTTATAGAGTAACACTAAATCTGAAACTGAAATCATATTCGGAAAAAGGGTAGCCACCTTTACTTGATCATGCTGACTAATATCCATCTGCTTATTATAAAAATCTTTGAAATAATTAGCAGCTGCTAATTTAAGATTTTCCTAGCCTCTGTGGACAATACCCTCCTCATCCTGAAGTTCCCAGATAAACTTATGATTTCTCCTATAGCTTGCAAAGATATGAAAGAATGCTGTATTTAGGTCCCTACTTTGTATCTAGATGGCACAGCTGCGTTGATGCCACTGTTCCTCAATGTCCTTTAAAATAATATTTATTTCCCTTTCTAAATCTTTTAATGGGATATCTCTTAAATCTAGACAAAGACCCTCCGACAAATTTTGAAATCTATAGGAGATTTCATGTTCGAGACTAGAAAGCCTTGTAGTTTTAAGACTATTATGGGTCTTGAGCCAACTTTTTGTATTCTTATTTAGGTCTGTTAACTTCCAAACCATCCTCTTCTACTTACAGGGTTCCTGAAGATATAAGGGATCACTCCATAGTTTATGAACTAAGGTAATAAATTATTTTTCTATCCGCCAAACTAGATTGAACTTGAATGGAATTGCTTTATACACAGGCGGTAATTCCAGTTGAAGAAGGATAGGCACGTGATCAAAGATAAAAGGGAAATCAACCCAAGATCTAAAAATATCACTGGTTAACACTAAATCTTCGAAAAGAAGAAAACAGTCCAGTCTCTTTGCAATGAAGGCTTCACCCACTCTGTCATTCCTCCACGTAGGAACCAATTTCCTAGGCTGGACATCAACAAGATTATTTATTACTAAAAATATTTGTGAAGAAAGTATGCAATGAACCAAGATTTGCACAACTTCCCTAGCTTTCTCCAGCATTCAGAGTCAAATTCAGATCTCCAGCTAAAACGAGATTTTTCAAAGAGAGCAGGCCTGCATTCTCTACTTTTTCCCAAAAGGACTTACGCTCGGAACACGACCCATAAATATTAAGAATATTGTAAAATCTTTTAGAAGCCAGACAGTAACTTGTCAGTAGAATACCACCATAAGTTAAATAAGGCACCAAATTAAATAAAGAATGATCCCAAGCAGCGAGTAACCCGCCGGAAGTACCAGTTGAATTGACCGCACAGACAAGCCACTTCGGCCTCAACAGTTGAAAGAAACATCTCGCCTTGTTAGCATTAACTAAGGTCTCCTGAAGAAAAACAATATTTGGACGAGTTCTATCTAAAACACTATGAACCGAGGCCAATTTTAGGACGCCTCCCATCCCTCTCAGATTTAGAGAGAGAACTAACATCACTTAATTCTTTTCAAGGCCTTCAATGCTCAAAGGGACTTACCATCAAAAGGAAGAATAAGAGTCGAGTCAACTTTTAGTTCAGAACTGGACTTTTTTCTGGCGCTACGGGTTTTTATAGGGGAGAGCTCAATTCCCATCCCTCGTGACCACGCAAACTCCTTTCCCCCTTCTGTAACCGGTACACTGGAAGTACTGGCTTGTCCACATTCAACTCCCAGGTCAATGGGTTTTTTCCCAAGAAAAGTAGGTAAAGGGACCAAAACCCAAGGAAAGTAGGTAAAGGGACCGAAGCTTCGCTTCCACGTAGGAAGGAGGAAGGGAATAAACGAATCTAAAACTGGAAAAAGTGTAGAAACATCTGAATTATTTCTTACATGAATAGTAAATAATTTATATGAAACTTAAACCCTCAATCTCAATCAATCCTAATTCTAAAAAAGATTCATATTCCATTATTATACATGAAATTCTAAAATTAGTATTTACTTTGATTATAAATTTAATTATTCATGTTAAGAAAAAGGCATGGAATAAAATATTGAAAATAAATAAACAAATAAATAAAATGAATTAAATAATAATAATAAATTAATAAAAATTAAAATTAAATAAAGAAAAAATTTGCCTCATTTTAAAACATAAGCATACTTAGTTAAGATAATGTCAAAAGGGATATATATATATATATATATGGGGGGTAGGGATTTACACACCTTCCATCCACATATTTTAAGTATCTCACAAGGTTTTCTTATGGGGAGAGGGGTATTTCATGAGGGTTTTCTCATGAGGTTTTCCTCTATATTTATATTTATATAATTTGATTTTATGTTAATTTTGATTTTTTTATTTAATTTTTTTTCATTTGAACTAAATTTAAATAAAATTTAAATAAAATAAAATAAAAAGTTTTGAAAGTTAATACAGGATCAACAAAAAAAACAAGTACTAAAAGTTAATAGAGAATCTATACATATATTTAAAAAAAAATGGTGGAATTCCTTTAGAAATATCTAAGTGAAAAGCAACTCAACCACCAATCATAATCATAATAATAGATAATAAACTCAATAATCACAATCATAATAATAGCTAATAAACCCAATAAAAACATCATCAAAAACCTCACAACAAATTCAAGCCAATTAAACACACTAAACTTTTCTTTTACATACAAAATAATTTAATATTTTATTTAAATTAATTCATTAAAATGAATTATATATATTCACTTTAATTTATAATTAATTGCATTAATTTAAATTATTCAAATAAATTATATTTTAAATAAATTAAAATGATTTATAGTTAATTGTAATTATAAATGAGATGATGGGTAGTCATTTCTTATTGGACTTTATTCCACCGCATTTGACACCGAACAATTAAAAAAAGGTGTGTTTATGTGTTATCGTAGTTGTAGTTGAGACCCATAATACATTTATTTTGGACGTGAATGTAGGTACAATTGCGACACTATTAAGAAAAAACAACAATAAATGTTATTTTAAACCTTACGTCAAATATTTTATTAAGAAAAAACAACAATCAATGTTATTTTAAACCTCAAATCAAATATTTTATTTAAACATTTTAGCACAATAAATAAGTCTTAGTCATAGTCATGAATGTTTATTGTGAATTATTTTTGGTCAAATGCATGTGAAATTTCTATTTCCATACATTTCGATTCATCACATCAACCATAATCAAACATTCAACTAAAAGAAACACCAAAATTTACATAGAGAAAAACTAACCAACCAAAACAAACAAACAAAATTTAACTACCAAATATAAATGTGTAGCAAAAACAACAAACATATGGTTGCATTTATGGAATTTTTTGAGGTCGTAATTATAAACGAATAAAAGAAATTATTTAATTATTAAGTTTTTATTAAAATTAAAAATTAAAAATAAAATATTATATATATATATAATTTGAATTATTATAATTTTGTTGATAATAATAAAATAATATTTTATTTTAAAATATTATTAATAATATGAAAATATAGAAAATGAAAGTCAATAGCAATGGTTAATTATATTTTATTTTATTTTATATTATATTTATATATTGTAAATTTGGTTAGGATAATTAGATTTAGAGTTTTTAGTTTTGTAAGGTGGTTGGGGTTGGTGTGCCTAAATTTAAGACACTCATACAAATCGAGTCATGTTAAGGGTTGGTGTGCTCAAACCTAAAAGACTCATACAAATCCAACCATATTAAGAGTTGATGTGTCCAAATTTAAAACACTCATACTCTATAACATGGATCTACATTAACAAAATTAAATAAAAATTTAAACTAATAACTTTCACACAAAAAAATACCTTACCAATACACTAATCCATAATATCAATTAACACATCATTTTATTTTTATTAAAATTATGAATTTTTTATATCTTTAATTTATTTAAATTGATCACTAATATTTAAATACTAACTATTATTATAATTCAATTTAACTATTTTATAATCATCTATTATTATAATTGAATTTAACTATTTATCATCATAAATGGGTGAAAATTCATTTCAATGAATAGAGAATACATCGAAAGGCCCTTTTCATATGACTAAGACAATAAAAATTTGAATGATCATATTACCTACCATATATTCCTTATTTAGCATTATTCGTTCCTTATTTTAGGATTATTCGTTAATCCATGTCCTTAGAAAGGTACATTCATGTGTATTATTTATCAACAAATCCTCTTGCTGGTCTTAATGGAGATAGCTTGGGAATAATGTTTAAATAATATATCAAAAAGTGTGTAATCCTTACATTTTTATATTTCACCATCACTAGTCATGAAAAACGGTTGGTTAGGATAGGAGTAATTCAAAACGGTTGTTTAGGATAGGAGTAGTTCAAATTCTTATAAATAGAACTCAATGTACTTTCGTTGATATAAGAGTGTTGCTGCTCAATGATTAGATGCTAAATTTGAAGGACCTAAAGAGTGGACTATTCCAAGTTGGAATTACTAATATGGAGTATTGTACCCATTTGGGGGTTCATTTTATATGGATAAAGCTTTAATAAGAGCCACATTGTACTCAGCTTAATAAAATAAAATAAGGTGTTTCATATCTAAGATTATAAAACAAAAAGTTCATCATATTGCTTTGAAATCATACTATAATTATTATAAATAATATTATATATCAATTTCAATAAGGTGTCCATTTTGGAGGTGAAATGGTGAAAGTTGCAAGCTTCTTAAAAAATAAAATTTTATGGATAGTGTATTAATTTATTGAAATTCAAATTTTATGGATAGTGTATTATTCAATTGTTATAAAAGATATTATTTCAATTTAAAACTTTATAGGAAATAAAATGTATATCTTACAATGTCAAAGATGAGATTTAGGATAAAGAGAGAATATAAATTTGATTATTAGAAGTTAAACATTTTTTATACATAGTTGGAAGATGAGACACTTTAATTGATTATGACATATATAAGGAGTTGAATTTGAATTAGACAATTTTGTCTTTATGGAGATTCTCGTAACAAAGAGGAAACCTTCGCCTCCGAGGTCATAAATGTTTCTCTCTCTGGAGAGGATAGAAAGCGTCAACCATTGAATCCTTTCTATTTTAAAGATGTGGTCCAGTCAAAGATACTAAAACCACAATTAGACATTTTTATTTGTGGAAATAATCATGTACACCCCCCACTTAGATATACATCCACATATTGTTAATGAGTTCATCAACAACTAAAAATAAAGTACAATAATCTATAGATTCACAAAGCTTTGTCCATCATATATAGGGCTCAAGAATTGTATCAATTCTAATTGGACTTCAAAGTGCACGATTAGATTTTATTCTAGAGGTTTATTTATTATAAAAATTGATGAACCTAAAAGTTGTGAAAAGGCCTTGCAAGAGGAACCATGGTTTTGGGGTAGCATTGGCCTCTTATACAAGCCACGATTTTTGGAATCTAACTCGAATTCAATGCCCATATCCTCAACCATAGATTTGATAAGAATGTCGAATCTTCCCCTCTTTTTTTTGGATTAGACAATCTTTTAAGAAACTAAAAATATCTTGTGAATGCCATAAAGATATACACTCACAAGGGGAGAAGGGTCTACTCACATGCACTAGAATTTGCATAGAAATTGACTTGACCAAAGTTCTAGTAGAATATATCAAATTGGACATTGGCCTTTAAGTAAATGAAGCAATTGGGTTTCGATAACATTATATTTAAGTGTAGATTGTTTTCATAGTCATGCTACTTAAAATAACTTTGCCTAAAAGAAAATATTTCTCTAAAAAAAAATGAAAAAATATAAAACCCAATGGATGGTAGGATCTTGTGAAGAATCACAAGTGAAAGGAAGAAAACGACTTTAATCGTGTAGTTATAGTAAAATAAATTGTCACACCCTTTGAGAGGTTTCTTAATATTGAAAGGGACACAAATATGATGATGGAGACCCCTTGAATGTCCTTTCAAGAGGATCAAGAGGCATCAAGAATCAAACAATCCATAACAAAAAACATAAATAGTCCTTATGATCAATCTATAAGAAAGGAAGTAAGTGTTTCTAGGACCTAGTCATTGTCTTCAAAATGTTTAGAAAAATAGAATGATATCAAAAAAAGAAAGGGGAAGAAATGAAAACTCATGAACACACAAGATCCACAATAAATAGACTCAAAAGTATGTTTCACAGCTTTTAGAAATTGTAAGCCATCAAGTTAGAAAATTATCTTAGATGAGTAGATTATGTAATTTTAAGAATCTATACTATGAAAAATGGTTAAATTTTGAAAATCCATTCTAACCCTAGATTTGAGGTGGTAGGGGTCAAAATTAAACATCAAACCTGAAAAAGGTGACTAAAAAGTTCACATATGAATAAAAAAAAATCATGAAATGATATTAATTTAGATTTTTTTATTTAAGAAAAAAATAATATTATAACAACCCTTTGTTTGTTGTAAAATAAAATAATCACTTGGATATATACACACAAGAGTTAAAATAAGTAATAAAAGTAATAAAATAGAAACAAAAAATAGCTAATTAAAATGAACATGCATTACCCTAAATATTGAACACATGGGAGAATAACCAATACAAATTATAATATAGCATAACTAATTCTCCCTAATACAACACATATAAAGAATAAATTTTCCCATGAAGAACCTAAAATCTCATCCAATCTCTCATTTGTTACAATTCATTTATACAAACTCTATACATCTATGCTAATTGCATCACAATAAACTTTCTAAATTCCTTACAAGAAAGTTTCTAACTTACTAATAAATAAACAAATGATAACACTATTCATTACAAACATTCTTAAAATATATAACAATGCCTTTAATGATATTGTTATTGTTAATACTCACCTTTAATACATTATATTTGCAACATTATTTCCAATTCTTCCCTAACCACAAAATGGAACATCCCAACATCCCTTGTAAATCAATGTTCTTGCAATATCCTTGTTATTTTTAACTATTCCCTTCAATACATTATATCTCTAACATTATTTCCAATTCTTCTCTAACTACAAAAATGAACATTCCAACTTCCCTTGCAAATCAATGTTCTTGCAATATCCACCATAACAATTTTTGAATATTTGAAAATAATATCTCTAGAATGACCATGTTGAATACCTATCAACTCTCCTAAAAAAATCTCATATAATTCTTATAACTCAATATCCCAATTCATATGTGTAAGTCCTCGAAATACTTGTAGAGTTGAACAAAACCATTTTTTAAATTAATAACAACATTTCTAATAATTGCATGTTGTTAATTTAGAGTCGTACATATAAAACAAAAAAAAAACTCAACAATTTCAAAAAATTATCTTATACTCTTATTCTTCACTTCATATTGTACAAATCAATAAATAACATATTGACAATGTCCTCGTATTCTTTCAACTATCCCAAAATCTAAACCCCCAAACACCCATATTCAAAACATAATGTGACTCTGACACCATATTGTAAAAAAGAATTAAAAGAAAAATGTCAACAAAACACATTTTCACACAATACATTTTCCTTCTTTCTATTAGTTAACTAATTCTTCCTAAACCATGACAAAGAATACATTTGTCTATTCAGGATTTCATTTCTCCTCCAATTTCTACATTTGCCTTGTTTCTATAACTTGTTTATATTCCTACATGAAATACATTACGTTAAACATTCTCAATATCTTACAAAGAAATTTTCAAGTGCAATAATTGATAACTGATAAAGCTATTTATTACAAATATTTTGAAAACTGATAAAGCTATTTATTACAAATATTTTTAAAAATAACATCTTAAAAGGTAAATTTTAACTTTAACATTTACATGCTTTTAACACTACTCATAAATTAAGGAATAATGAGATAATGATTTACATAGGCTAGGTTGGAGATGTGATTCAAATTGATGAATGAAATTTGGAGGCTACCATGAATGCAAAATTAATTGAGCATGTGCGGGCCATGTAATGAGTTGTTATATATACTTTATGTTGTGCAATCATGTAGAGGCCCTCCTGTTTCAAATCTTCTAATAATGATAAAAGACTCTTTATGTTGTACCATCTTTAATAATTCAAATAGTATAAAAGTGTTTGTACCATCTTGAATAATTTAAATATTATAAGTAACTTACTATGCTAATTACGTAAATAGAAAATATCAGTGCCATACAAAAATGTACACGTGGTTCGTTTGATTAATTTAAGAAGGGGTATTCAAAATTTTTGAACAAAGTTAAAAGTTAAAATGAAATCATTCCATGTAGAATTTTACGGTGTGACATAACATGATATATATAATGTTGATTAAAAATAAAAATTAATATGGATAGGAAAATAAAAATATGATATAAAAATATAAATTGTTTAATTTATTTAAATAAAATATCGATATAAATACATAAATTTTTTAATATGTTTAAATTTTTCAAGTAGTGAAAAACTTTAAAATATATATAAAATATGTTAGGATGGAATCTCATCTTTTGAAAACGGTGTATTCATTAAATATCTTAAATGAGATTTTTATAATTTAGTATTATGAAAAGATGAATAATTACATGGAGTATCTAATATTTAAGTTATTTATTATGAATAAATTAATTTAAATATAAATTATTTAAAAAAATAAAATATAAAAAAATAAAATAAAATAAATATAAATTTATTATGAATTAATTAATTTATATATATATAAATAAGTAAATTTTAAAAAAATAAAAAATCTAAAACATAATATATGTTATCATGGATATGTTATTATGGAATCACATCTAATAAATGTGTACTCACTAAATATTTTTAAATATTTTAAGCATGTTGTTTTAAATATTTTAAGTATGTTGGGTTTTTCTAATTATTTATTATATGATTATTATTTATTAATTTTTTATTTTTATAAGTTTAAATATTTCAAAGCATTTTTGGGGGTTTTATGTATAATTTTATGAGATTCTTAACACAAAATAAGAGCATTATTAATTTGCAAATTGTCTTTTAAGTTAACTAAAGAAGACCAAAAATAAAGAAAAAAGCAGAAAGCTATAGTCTTGGCAAGGCTTCCAAGACCAAAAATAGAAAAATAAGCAAAAAGCTATAATCTTGGCAAGGCTCCCTTTTTTTCATATAGCTCAAATTTATCCATCTCAACATCACACTCAACTTTTACTTCATATTCCTAATAAGGTTTTTGCATTTTATGGATTTTTTTTCTTAGTGTTTTGACATTATTATAAATGTAGTTTCAACCTCTTGTTATAACTTTTATTTTGTGAATAAACATTGATGACACAACTATCCTGAAATATATCTACCGCAATTCTAGCCATTGTACTTGTATAGTGTTTTTAATCATTGTTTCATCAATAGATATTGTGTTTCTTTTATGTGTTAATGCTATCTTTCATTTCACTCTCAACATAATACAAATCATGAACCCAATAAATAAGACTTCCTAATCTAAGATTGTCATTCACTAATGAACACTTTCTCATGCACTTGAATAGTCCACTTAAAGCATAAGGAAAAATAAGTGAGATTGAAACTAACAATTGTTGCTTTTATGACTTGCACCCAATGTTGCCTCTGTGACTTACACCCAATGGCTAGGATTTCTTGGAAAATTCACCTATCCTAGTACAAATTTAACTCAAGCGCACTTAACCATGGAAATTTTCCCCCACATTCAACCTAATTAGTTTGCAACTCCATTTGCAAAGGTTCATAAGGTGCAATACTTGACTTATAAACTTCAACATGAATGGTTCTTTATGAACCTTAGAAAATGGAGTAGTAAGCTAATTCAACTTAACTATGGGGAAAACCACATGAATAAGTGTGCTTGATTCATAGTTGTAATAGGATGGTGACCTAGTTATCAACCACAAGTTTTAGAAGTGAGAATTGATGTTATGTGATTCATTTTGCTAGTGAGCATCACTTGATGCAATGAATGTTAAGTGGATTGTTTACACTCATGAAAAGTGTTTATTAGTAAAGGATAACCTTCTCCTGAAGTCCTTATCATTGTGTGCAAGTCTCAAATGTGGAAATTAACTCTATGCAATTCATTTCACTAGTGAGCATCACATAATGTAATGCATGCTAAGTGCACTATTTAGATCATGAGAAATTGTTCATTGGTGAATGAAAACCATCTTGCGAAGTCCTTGTCATAGTGTGCAAGTCTTAGAGGTGATGATTGATGTTATGTGATTCATTTCCCTAGTGAGCATCACTTGATGGAATGAGTGTTAAATGCATTATTCAAGCTCATGAAAAAATTATCATTGATTGGTGAGTGATGCTCTATGCTATACAATTCAACTCACTAATAAGCATTACCCTATGTCATAAATGTTAAGTGGACTATGTGAATGATGCTCATGGAAAATGGGTCATGGTGAAAGGGAGCTTTTATAAGGGGAACTAAATTCACCCCTTTTTTTAGAATGATAGTTTTTTTCTTGTGAGTTAAAGTTCTGCCCCATCAAATTTTTTGTTTGAAATTTTGATGATCTGGGTCATTTTAGAATGAACCAAAATCATCGAGGACAAAGTTTCATGGTTGAAGTTTTCATCAATCAATTAAAACTATGATTTCTGGAAAAATCCTTATGGAATTTGAGGGAATTTCCCCCAAAAAAGAAGGTACATTGAGTATACCTTATCTCACACCTAACAATTGAGATATTTTTGAGATATTTCGTGAAAGATAGATCATAGAACTAAAATGTAATGACCCCCCTAGTGGTTATCGAAGTCTAGTTGAGAGGTATAAATGTAATGGGACCCTCAAGTGATTGCTTGCGGGTCATCTATAATAATCCTAAAGAATGTAGACAAAACTAGGGAGGTATAACCACCAACTTGAGAAAATAATAATAATAATAATAAAATCATATATCACAAAAGTTACAGAGTTCTTGAGATATTTCATCGATATTTCATGTAAGATGAGTAATACTAACCCAATGGAAGTATTTTTGAGATATTTCATTGGTTTTAGGAATCTTTGGTTGTAGCATCAAGTCCATTGGATGAATTGAATATGTTTAGGCATGGCGTGTAAAGAAAGCAAAGCAATGATAGAGAGATAATTATGCAGCAGACACTCACATTTATGGGGGACAGGGAAAAGAGGTTGCGGTGACAAACATTCAATAATTTGAAAGCAATTCTTAACAAACGCAAACACAAGAAACGCGACAAGAGGGGGATAAACCTTAGAAAAGTCGGCAAACCCCACCAAGCCCCGGGTGTTTCCAAACACACGCGAAGAAAAAGCCAATCTACATAGATATGTATTTTGTAGGTATTTAATAATTAATAATATTAAAACAAAAACGGGGGGATAATAAGGTATTTATACTTCAGCGCCGGCCATACGTTAATTAGCGAAAGCGGACATAACAGAAACGTTGACGGAATCGTCGTCCACTGAAACCGCAACCACAAAAGCAAACGTTGACGCCCTACGTTGGAGTCGAGGTGGGGCCGTGCAAGCTCAACGGAACGGGCAGCCGAAAGGAGATTAGAAAGATGCCTTTCTTTTACTTACCGTGCTTTTGATTTCTTACCGAGATTAGGTTTGGCATAGTATCTTCCTTAAAAAGCGTTAGTGCAGAGAATCTTCGGGTCATTACGTAAAAGAAAGGGACCCACCGGGAGGGCGGTGGTCGTACGATGACGTAGGCAGTGGCAAACGGAGTAACGGGGAGATGACGCCAAACGTATGTCACAGTGACGCCGCCGGCCTATACGGAAAATTATAGAAATAAAGATGAGGTAAGTGGGTCCCACGGAACTTGCTTGTAGAAGCGGCAATGAATGAAAGGGGCATGGGTATGGTGGTCCTCACTTCTGCAAAGACAGGCGGCCAGGGGAATATCCGCCGTTCGTTTAATTAAATAATTAATTAAGCCCCGTGATGATGTAAAAATGGCCGTAAATGGCTTAAAATTACTGCGGTGTCAGCTCGCATACCATTTTCAGTGTCCATGGCTTGATGAGCATCGAGGGGTTGGGCGTTGACACGTGTGAGGATATTAGTGCTAGCTGTCGAACGGAAGGCTCAGTCCCACCCGTGAAAGTGTATGACGTCATCTCGGAGACCGTTCGACGCCGCTAAAGATGGCCTGAGGGCGATAAATGTGGGGGCGGCTCTGGGGATACTGTACTGTGGATATAGTTAGGACTAGTTATAGAGGGAATGTAGCTGTGGGGAGACTACCGAGAAAGCGCAGTGATGGGCAGTGCTATAGATGGAGGGAGGCGAAGAAGAGGACCATGTTGACAGAAGATTATTTTGGCAATCATGATGGGTTGATTAGATGGGGAAAGAAACGAGAGCCTGTTATTGGTAGACGAGGAGGAAGAGTCAAAAGGGTTCTGTTAAAGTGGCTTCGGGTTTTCGGCTTTCGATGCTCCTCCTGTGGGAAAGGAGTAAGTTAATTGTGTGGAAAAAGTTTTATAAGCCCACAATTTTGGAGAAACTTTAAATACAGCAGAGTTTTATTACTGTGAAATTATGTTCTACTGGTTTTGTCTAACTTTGCAAATTTAGATTTTTGGAAAATAGAGCATAGTTCCAGATAAATTAAAACTCTGACTTTCTAGATTCTCTAATTCCATAACCAAAGAAAAATTGGGTACAAGATTAGACAGTTCTGAGAAAGCATTTTGAAAGGAAAACTGATATTTATGCTTCAAGTTTGATGGAGATTTTCTCATGGTAAGAAAAATATTTGTCGCATTGTAAGTGTGTAAGTGTTTGGATATCAGTTTCAGTTTTTTTTTGACTTGGTGATCCATTTTTATAATCAAAAAGTTTTAATATACCAAAACTCAGAGTTTTTTACCATTGAATATACAATCAGAAAGAAAGAAGAGCAAAGTTTGATACAAGAATAAACAGCTTAAAAACCATTTTCATAGAAAACTGATTTTTATACTTCGGAATTGATGGAGATTCTCATGTGGTGAGAAAAATGTTTGTCGGGTTGTAGGTGTTTGGTATCAGTGTTTGAGACTTGGTGGCCAAGGTCTATGGTTAATTTCTTATATATTTTAATTGCCATGGCGAAGGTCAAGGTATGTGGACATTTTCTAAATTTATTTCAATGCTTCGATGGGATGTTTGCGTGTTAGACTGGGCTGCATCTGAAAAAGTTAGCGGTGTATTGTGGAGAGGAACTGAGGAAGGAAGGAAGCAGAAAGCCATCGCTACGGAATTGAATTATTGCTGATTACCGATGGTTAATGATGCGGATTCGCTGGTACATAAAGAGTGGATACTGCCTTAGGTCCGGACTGGCAAACTGTAAGCAGTAAGCACCCCTCTACTACTAATCTGAATGGTTAATTTGGTGTTGATTGTCTCATTTGCTTGTGTGATTCTGTGATGCAGGTGCAAGGAGGCCGATCTGAGCTTAGTACATTTCTAAAATCCCATATAGTTTGAGTTCTCATGTCAGCAAGGCCGATTTCTGCTGCTGATTGGCAGCAGCAGATGGGGTTGCTGTAGAGTTGCTGGAGTGGACAATAAAGCCTGTCTTTATCAGGCTTGAACTGACTGATTTCTTTTTGGGGTTCCTGGGAGTTTCCCAGTTTGAGTTCTCATGTCAGCAAGGCCGATTTCTGCTGCTGATTGGCAGCAGCAGATGGGGTTGCTGTAGAGTTGCTGGAGTGGACAATAAAGCCTGTCTTTATCAGGCTTGAACTGACTGATTTCTTTTTGGGGTTCCTGGGAGTTTCCCGAGGTATATGTCAGTTAAGGACATTTTGTCAGTTGCTAAACCCCATAGGATTTTGATGGAAGGGAGTCTATTGGTTCCGAGGGATTCCAAGAATTTAACAGTTCAATGCATTTCAGTCGTCGTTCAAGATTGAGAGAACATCCGAGTCCTAGGTTTTAGGTTACGTCGCGAACCACCTGAGCAGTTCACAAAATCCAGGCCAACAGACCAATGAATCTTCATCTGCAAGGGGATATTGAAAAGATCCGGCTAATATAAGAGGTGATGCAATTGTATCAGACTCCCACCATGACTTCAGAAATGCATAGTTTTATTCCATCAGGTATAGAGTTACTGGCCTTTTCGTCTAAGAATCCGTTCTTAGATAATTCGGAGGCCGAGGCTTCAAGCAGATCAGCTGTTATAGGAACCTCATACCAAGGCCTTGGAAATCCTGGTGCCAATTTGGGGAATTGGAAAAGCTTTAACGCACCTCAAAATCGGTCGAATACTGGCTGGGCAGCTCCCAGTATTATCGTTCCAAACAACATACAGCAGCATCATGGTGGGCTACCCTCATACAGTGGACAAATTATACCAAACCCAATTATAGTTGCAAGAGGAGGGTCGATGCAGGTCAGCTCCTCTGGCGATATAAGAAAAGGTGATATGGATGTTGCATCTCAGAACCCACATCACCAAACCGATGGCACGCATCTCTACTTGATGAATCCAAAATACCCAAATCAGTATCCTGAGGGCACTTCTACTGCAGCAGCAAATATGACAGAAATTCGTCCTACTAATGGATTGACCCCTCAAGGGTTTGAAGCCCAGAAGAATATTTTGGAATTTGCTCATTTTCCTAGTCAGATTCCAACTATCATTTCAGAAGCTAGCCCGTCGCTTAGAGAGCCTAGTCATGGTACTGGGAGTGATCTCCCAGGTAGTGAGAACATGCAACATAGCCAACTTGTGCTCACTCAGTTCAACAACTCGGTGAATTGGGCTACCAGATATAGTGGATCTCAATCATGGAATAGGGAGCAGTTTATTGAGAACAAGGTGGATGAAAGCTTTAGGAGTGAATATAGTTCTAAAGGACAAGATGGTTCAGGTCAGAGACTTTCACTATCGTTATCGTCCCACCAACCTTCTGAAATACATTTGCCGGACATAGCCAACCAGACAAACGTTTTGCAATTTGGTGGAGATGCTAAATCCAAGTTAGGTGATTTATTCAACAGTGCTCATGGTACAGATGGTCTTGCCTATAATATTTCATCATATTCAAGGAATGGGATACCAGGAAAAGGAATGATGGACTCCATACAAGGTGGTGGTCGCTCAGCTGTATTACAGTACATGAAGGATGGGTCAACCGGCGCATGTGCAGGTTATGGCATTAGTTTGAAAAACTCGAGATACTTGAAGGCAGCGCAGGAGATTTTATATGAATTTTGCAATGTGGGCAGGGGTTTTGAAACCAAGGCTAGTCCCAAGCAGAAACTATCCATGGGGGTCAATGTTATTCCTGGCAGTTCAAGTACCAGAAGTCATGAATTTGGCGCAAAAACTGAGACAGGGATGATGAACCAGCCCTTCTATTCAGAAGACAGATTTGAACTCCAGAGACGCAAAGCAAAACTTGTATCCATGCTCGATGAGGTGAGATACCAAAAGATTTCTCAGGTCATTTACCGTGTTATAAATTAAGCCTTCCAAACTTCGTTAGGGTTAATATATAGATAGAGTGAAAATACAGGAATGCTAAAGTTGGTTCTTATAACACGTAAACGAGATCATTTTTACCAATTCAATTTATACACCGCTGGAATGATATTTCTCCATGGATTAGGTGTATGTTATTGCACAATCATTTTTACCAATTCAGTTTACACAGTTGGAATGATAGTTCTCAATGGGATTAGGTTTATGTGATTGCACGGAAATAAATTAGGTATTATGATTGCACGGAGAGACAGGAAATCCACTGTAGAGCTCATTATTTGTTTATGATTCAGAAGATTTATATGTAATTTATGTAACACTATACATTAAATCAGAAAAAGTTTGGTATTCACCAGGGAATGATAGTTCTCAATGGGATTAGGTTTATGTGATTGCACGGAAATAAATTAGGTATTATGATTGCACGGAGAGACAGGAAATCCACTGTAGAGCTCATTATTTGTTTATGATTCAGAAGATTTATATGTAATTTATGTAACACTATACATTAAATCAGAAAAAGTTTGGTATTCACCAGAAGATTGATATAATTTCATTTTAGTTTTCATATAATTCATTTATTTTAACTTAGATATCAGTAGAAATAGATTATAACTAAAGAATAGCAGATGATTGAGAATATTGAATGGATATAACTAAAATCTATGTAATGAATGCATTTCATCCTATTGATTTGCATCCAGAAAAAGATGATCAAAATCTATATAATGAATGGATAACTAAAATCTATGTAATGAATGCATTTCATGCTATGAAAATAAAATTATGTGCATAGAGAAAAGATTCTTACCTTATGTAGAAAAAAAACATCGGCTATAAGCTATTGGGGCGATTCGATTGATCAAATTTGGTTGGCGATAGAGAATAAATCTGCCCTTGAACAAGCTTGGTTGGTGATAGAGAATAAATCTGCCTAATTTCTGGAGTTATCCCATCCTTTTTGGGGTGCCATCCTGCCTGTGTTATTGGGTACTTAAAGTTACTCACAACTTGACCAATTCCAGGCCTGAAAGATCAGGTCTGGGTGTTAAGGAAGGAAGCAAAGATCCCGACTGAACTGAAGGGTGGGAGGGGCTGCTTCTGGTCGCTTATCTTACTGCTGCTTCTCCAAGTTCAGTTCACCAAGTTAAGAACCAAGTTCAGTAAGCCTTTTAACCAAGTTAACCACGTTACCCATGCCTTTTCCCCAAGTTACCCACGTTGCCCAAGTTCAGTATCTAGACCCGCTGCAGTTTAAATGAATTTTGGACGGATGAGAAAAGGAAAAAAGAAGAAAGGTACTTTACCTTAAGTTCTGTGACTGTTGATATACATACTTTAATTGTTATTGGGTTTTCTGGGTCAACTGTTAGTGATTCGATTTCTTCACTGTTCACAAAAGTAAGTGAATTTAGTATGTTACAGTGTAAGCATGTTGATTACAACGTAGTCACTATTAGTAAGAACTGAGCTCTCATCTGTTTCATAATTCTGTCTAAATATCACTGATAATATTTCCACTTTGTGATTAAAAAAGCTCACCATCTATAAACAGTAAAAAATATAATGCTCGCCAACTATAAACTGTAATTATAAGATTGTACTGGCCTATTTGGGCCACTGATGTTGTTGTTTCAACCATCTGGAACTGATTATATGCTAAACTGGGACTAATGCAGGTTGACAGAAGATACAGAAACTATTGCGACCAAATGCATCTGGTGGTGAGCTCATTCGAGTCTGTATCAACGCTGGGGGCTGCAGCTCCATACACTGCTTTAGCATTGAAAGCCATGTCAAGACACTTCAGATGTTTGAAAGATGCAATTACTGGTCAGCTTCAGGTCACGATCAAGGCGTTGGGGGAGAAAGGCTCAGTAGTTCCTGGTACAAGCAGGGGAGAAACACCAAGGTTAGGATTCCTAGAACGAAGCATACGACAGCAGCGCGCATTTCACCACTTAGGATTGATGGAGCAGCACCCTTGGCGACCGCAGAGAGGACTTCCCGAACGCTCAGTTTCTGTTCTTCGTGCATGGCTGTTTGAGCATTTTCTCCACCCGTAAGTTCTTAGCGCATTCTGTATAGCCTTTCGATTCTTCTCTTAATTCTGAGAATAGTACGACCTAAACTCTGGCTCTTTGGGAGAATATCTCAGGTATCCAACTGATGCAGATAAGCATATATTGGCTAAGCAAACCGGCCTTACAAGAAGTCAGGTATGTGTAACATTCATGTTGAACCTGGACTTCCTTGCATTATAGAGAACCTAATATGGAATTATTTGGACAATTTCTTGTTTGGAAGTTTTTCCGGAAAATTAAAAATGATTGGTATAATTCCAGAAAACCTTCTAACCAATGATCAAAAATCTTAGATCTACAAAATTTATTTTCTTTTTAATAGGATATTTTAATGAAATTATTTTAACTATAAAATAGAATATTTTAATTTACATTTTAATAAAATATGGAGAAAACAAGTGCAGCTTGATTGTGGTCATGTTTTAGAACTTTTAAAACTGCCTAATTGTATAGGGTGTACTCTCAAGTATTGAGTAAAACGTTATAATAAAAATTGGAAAAATATATCATCTGTTAAGTTGTCATATTTGTCATATGTTTTAGAACTTTATAAACAACCTTAATTGTATCTTTAAATTTTGGTAAAACATGGTTAATTGTATATGGTGTAATAATTAAAAAAAAAAATTCAATTTAATTTAGAATAAATTTAGGTATAAAAAAAATTATATTTAGATTGTTTTTATTTATTTAATGTTTTTAGTATTTATGTTTTTTTCTAAATTATAATTAGGAGATTTTAAAGCTTTTAATTATAACAAAATTTTGGTTGAAACATTTTTAACAAAAACTAAAAAGGAAATACTAATTTTATGTATATGAGTATATCTATCTAAATTTTTAAGTAATACATTTCAATATTTCTTAGTGGTATAGACTCCACTACTTTCTTTGTTGGATTTCACTTTAGCTTGACAATTTCCTTAGCTTCTAGTAGTTGATACATTATTTACTTTTCCTTCAGGCCTTCACAATTAGAATCTACTAATTGTATTGATTAGATGCTCTAGAGTGCTCTACATTGGTCAAATTTATGACTATGTTTTTAAGCATATTACATTTTTCCTCTAGAATAATAATTTGGTGCTTCAATTGGACCAAAATACCCATTTAACTATTCCATTTTCAGTGGTGACCTATTGATCAATTTCATGTTTTTTGTTGTTGTTGTTGTTGTGGAAGTAAAAATTGTATTTTGTTTCCTTGGATAGACTCCTCATGAGTCCTTAATGCCTCTCTTATCTCCTGCAACTCATGATAATCCATCATAAATCTAAAGAAAACAAAGCACCCTTTCAACGATAGGAGTTTAAAACACTGACTTTATGCTTGAATCCACACTTAATTGACACACCCCTCAAGGCCCAGGGGTAATTCTTACGAATTCCTATACTTCCTAGACCCTCACAAACCAAAGAAGAAATTGGATTTACGGAGAGAAATCATAGAAAATTGAGTTAGACCTCCAAGGCCTGATGGCGAATTGAACCCAATAAGAGAAAGCACTCCAAAATAGGAAAGAGATAGAGGATGTTTTTTTCACTCCCAATTAATCGAGAGAATACACAATCTGAACTTAGAAATGACGGAGCGACCCTCCAATAACATAGACCTTTTCTAAGACGAGGCTTCTTCTAGCAAAGAGGGAGAAAATACCCCAGGAATAGAAACATAAGCACACACATAATTACATATCACAAATTTAGCCACTACTTACCTTTCAAACCTAGAAAGAAGTCAAGGGGGAGGCTTACTAGACTTCCATGAGAGGAACAAAATCAAAGACGCCAACCAGACCACAAGCACTGAACTGTCACATAAACTTGAAGCCCACTCTCTCCACAAATGAATTCTGGATCGAGGCACCATAATCCCACATAGACCGGGGAAATTACCTTCCATCGTTTCAAATACATGCGACACTAGATAAAAGAATATGTGAAAGGGTGGTTGGAGTTGAGTCTCATTACTTGCTTTGCTATACATTAAGGATTCCTTACAATGAGCCATGTGACTCCATAAATGCTTGAAATATACCATGCTTTCCATTTCAAATCATGAGATGGGATAGTTATAAACCTTGCCATTGATGATAATGTCTACAATTTTTAATGTAGTGGCTTGATTGATGAAGTTGTCTGCTAGACAATATTATTCTCCCTTAGCACATGATAACAGAGGGAATTTTATTTGCTCCTTTTCTTGCTTGGATAATCACTAATGCTAGAAGGTAATCGATTGGGATAGAGTGCATTACCATTTGATTTATGAGTGCCTTTGAATCCCCTACCACAATCTATGTATGTATGTGAGAGTTGTTAGCTATTTTCAGATCTTCCAGCAAGGCATAGTGTTGCAGACGCGCCACCCAGGGCACGTCCACTCCCACCAGGACCTTCTTCTTCTCTGGCCCGAAGAGCTACAATGCCCTTCAGATACCGTATCAGGATCTTTTGTCACCCACAGGATCTCTTATCGATCTCCCTACAGTCTTATCGGGAAATCGAATTTCACGTGATCACGATTTATGCGCTCACGGATTCGGGTCTCACAAGTTCCCGAAACCCGATGGGTCTCAATACTGATACCTCCTCACTCCTGTCGGGGATTTCCTTATCGGGAATCTCAATACTGATACCTCCTCACTCCTGTCGGGGATTTCCTTATCGGGAAATTGGCATAAGTGATGTCGTGTTTCACTGCCTCCCCAAATCTCCGAACCCCGATTCCCGATGGCACTTCCACTATGGCGCTAGCCCCTCTGGCTACTCCTTCCTCATGTGACCTGTCAAACCACATGACCGTGTCCTTCCCCCTTATCGGGATTTCGTAGTTTGCGAGTTGTAATGCGAAGAACTCGCACTCCTGGAATCCCCGATCCCCGATCTCCGATACACGTGCGGGTGTCCTCCTCCACGTCACCCTCCTTGTCGGGTTATCGGATATCGCGAGATCGCGATTTCTGCTACAACATTTTCTTTGCACATGGAAACCCTGAAATGCTGAATCCCAACTCCTCGGGATCTTTCGCCACGTGTCCCTCCGATGGACAGTCTAGGACTCCCGTCGGGAAATCGCAAATCGTGATTTCAATACGCGAGTGTTCTATGTCCTCGGAAACCCCGATATCCCGATGGACAAAACTCTGATGGTGCTTGTCTCCTTGACACGTGTCTTGCCGAGATCAACAGCTAGGATCCTCTCTCGGGATGTCGAGGCTTTCAAGGTCTCGATTCTCTTACCTTATGAAACCCCGATGTCACCAATATCCCGATGACTCCTCCTCTGCTCGCTGGGGCTTAAACCCTGCGCAACTTCCTGAGATCCGACGGCTGACGGGATTTCGCTAATTCCCTCGGTGAATCCTGACCGTCGATTTCTC
>CBVK0103070618.1:0-11491 GCA_900067695.1 Picea abies | reverse complement strand
ACACATGCGCTGGCTCCATACTTGCTGAGTTGGCGATGCTCCTGCATCACATAGGCTTGTGCAAGATTGTTTAATGAGATACCAAGTCCTCATGCATAGAATGTTTCAATTGTTTTTTGAGGAATCAATATATTAATATAATTAAGTATTTGTATTATGACAAACTTAAAGTTATTTAAATTATTAATTTTTTATATTTATTGAATTTTTATAATAATAATAATAATCTATTTTTAAGGTCACAGCCAAGCCACACCAAATTGGTGTATGAGACCCCTTGGTAAAGTCTATGGAAGTATATAGATACCCTACCCCCTCTAGATTTGAACTTGTGACCTCTTACTGAATTTTTAATATAATATATATTTATTTTTAATTTTTAATTGTTTTCAAAAAAAAAATATAAATATTTTTTTTCATTTATATTTTATTTATTTTCTTTATTAAATAATAACATATTAATTAATAAAAATTAAAAATAAATTTATAAATTAGGTTTCCATATATGATTTTTTTAAAATAATCTTCTTAATTTATATTTTTCTATTTCCCTATATTACTGAATGAAAGTTGAAAATAAAATGAATTCACAGATTATATCTTTAATGAATGGAAAATTTCCCACACAAATATTGTTAAATTTAAAATTTTCAATACAAATGTTGTTAAATATTGTTGTGCAGGTGATTATTAGTTAATATTACATTCATAAAATATCATTTTCCCTGTATTACGGAATGGAAGTTGAAAGTTTAAAATGAATTCACAGATTATATCTTTGATTAATGGAAAATTTCCCATACAAATATTGTTTTGTAGGTGATTATTAGTTAATGTTACATTCATAAAATATAATTTTCCATCCCAGAATCTGCCAAAACATCTCTATTACTTTATTTTTTATTCATCATTTTCTTGTCAAGATTCTGCTAAAGCTTCTCTTTTACCTTACTATTTTGTACTGGTTAATACTGTATGATAACAAAAAAAAATTATAATACTGTATGGTTAATCAGAAAACTTTTCTTAATAATGTTATATGTATGGTCCCATTTACAACAAGGTCGATAGAGATGAAGCGAAATCAAGTAATATTGGTTAATTTACCTTTGCAGGTTTCGAATTGGTTTATAAATGCCAGGGTTAGACTGTGGAAGCCCATGGTGGAGGAGATGTACATGGAAGAAATCAAGGAAGAAAAAGTGGACGAAGTTGGCCAAAATGCTGAAGCTGAAAGATCCACAGGAACAAACAATGATGAAAAGACCATGTTCAACAGTGGAGGACCAGGCAGCAAATGTACTGCTAATTCTGAAGAAGCAGCCTTCAAACTTGATCACAGCAGCAGCACAACATCACAGACTGCCCAAGCTGAAATTAGCTCTGGTAATGTGACATTACATCTGCAATCGAAGGATCCAGAGATGGCTGTAGCTCGGGAGACTTCCGAACCTCTTTCTTCCATGAATACTTCCCACGAGGGTGATATGAAACTCGACGAAGCTCCTGGTTACAATATTTTTGACCAAGACAAGGGATTCAGAAGTGAATTGTACGCAAGCAAATTCCAAACAGCTGATCATACCGGGATGGCTGTTGATTTTTCCTCTTACAACAATACTACAGCAAGCACCACTGTGACCGCATATTCCCACGGGGATTTGACTCCTAGACATTTTGCAAGCAATGGTGTGTCTCTCACATTGGGTCTACGCCACAGCGGAGGCCTTTCATACAATCCATTGAGCGAACAGAAGTACGATAATAATATTTATTTCTCCAGAGTGCATGATGACGCTGATCCCAACAACCAATACAGTATGCTCGACAGTGAAGTCAGTCCAGGAAATGGGTTCATGCAGGAACAGGATATACAATACAGGAACTATATTGTCAATGGAAGCAGGCTCTTGCATGATTTTGTGGGCTAGTCAACCGAGGATTGTGATCGTATCATGCACAAAGGTGAGATTTGTTCAGATTCATGCAGACATTGGCGAAATTTTCCATAGCTATTTCCTCTTTCCAGAGCCAAATACCTACTCTGAAAAATAAAAAGTTTAACTTCTCCAATTTTCCCCATAGCCTTTGTATAAACCAGTGTAGCATTGTTATAGAAAAAACATTAACAAGCAACAACGTTGGAGATGGGACGAATAGTACAGATATATTGATGCATCTGATTTAAAGGTAGAAATTAACATTCTTATTTAATAATTATATGTAATTTGAAACAAAATTATATTATATGTGATCAAATCTCTTTATTCTCTGTGTAAACGATACAAACAGATAAGCTCGCTGTTGTAGAGTTGTGGTTTCATTGATTGAATCCTTGCATGATACTCGTTTCGTAAAATTAGGTTCAGTTCTTGTGGTTTTAGAGATTTTTTCTTTGAAAGCCAAGGAATTCTTCCCCATCATCTTTTTTAAAGTGTCAAATGTTTGAAAGTCGGTGTCTTGTAATCTAGCTTAATCGCGGTCTGTTTTACTATTTGTTTGTTTTGCTGGATATATTGCAGGATTCTCCATGGCAGACGTTGGTTGTTATTTATTGCTAATTTGTTTTACTGTTTAATTTCTTGGACATATTCCATGATTGCCAATCAAAGACGTATCTTGCATTCATTACAGACTTGGAGATATCCATAGATCCAATAGAGGCATGCATGTTTGTCTATGGATGTTTTCCTCATTTATCATAATTCAATTGAAAACCCTGAGAACAGGCTGGATGTCCTTTCTTGTCCGGGAAAATGGTGGCTGTAAGGTACGCAAAATTCCAATTCTGTCCAAATGGCAATAGCTTGTTCGAAGATAGGGCAATAATATTGTTCGGAGATAGGGCAATAATATCATTGAGCCACACTCCTGGTCGATTTTAGGCATGAAAGAAGTATTTAATTGGTTTCTAACATTCTAATCTCTAGAGTCATCGATCTATCATCACGCTATAATTTATAATTTAGAGTGGAAACTGGATTTCATATGAGCTATAATTTAGAGTGCAAACTAGTGGATTTCATATGAGCTACTGCGTTATAAACTGTTTACAATTTCACACTTATTTGGAGAGTGGTATTTTAGTGCGTTATAAACTGTTTACAATTTCACACTTACTTGGAGAGTGGTATTTTAGTGATCACTATTTTTTAAGCTTGTTTTAAGTCATAGAAGAAAGACATGGTATTATACACAAACAATGTTTCCATTCAGTTTGAATACATCCTCTACAATTTCCATTCAGTTTGAATACATCCTCCATAATTATAGTTGCCCCATGATTTCATTTTATATGTAAGTTTGGAAATTATACTAGGGAGTATAGAGTTTACATTTGTATTATTGTAATTTAATTTGGCACACATGATATATTGTTTCAGTGTTAATGATGTAGATAGTGTAACAAGGTTTATACTCTGGGATATTAGTATAGAAAAACACCCCACTATTTTCTATATATTTAAATATTTCTTATCTTACCAAGTAAAAAATTAATAAAGATATTTTGAAAGATATATAGAAGACTTATCTAACTTTTAATGTCCAAGCCTTTTCATTACTCCCAATTTTATCTATGCTTTCATGGTGGGCTAATCTATACTTTGTATTACCTCAAAAGCATAATACAATGTTGTTTGAGACTGAGTACTTATTTCCATCAAACTTAGAATGGACTTAAATCACCACATTCCACATGACCAACATAGTCATTGAGTTTTTCATTTAATCTTAGACCCCCTCTTTGTTGTGGAATTAGTCACTAATAGTAGTATATGCATATATATTGACATAGAGATGCTAAAATTATGACATAAAATCCTTTCATCTAAATCTTCCCACATCAATAGTTGCAATTTAATCACCTCATACTTTCAAACATTAAATGGGTCACACTACAAAAAAAAAAAAAAAAAAATATTGTGATCTTATTGCTTTTAGGAGTTTGACAAAGTAACCCAAGGTTCAACAACCCTTTTTAGATATCAATATTAATCTTATTTGTGATTTTTTTTCTACTTTGAATGCTTGGAGAGTAGTTAATTGAGAGTGCTTTCAACTCTCATATTGTTTACTAGTCTTCCTCATGTATCCCCCTCCTCAAATTTCTTGTATCCCCACTATCATTGCTCATTTATTTATTTACAATACCATTGACCATTTTTCTTTATGAGTGGACATTTATAATTAATATATAAATCAAATGAAATTAATTATTTCTAAATCAAATCAAATCATTATTTACAATACCATTGGTCATCTTTTTTTATAAGTGGACATTTATAATTAATATATAAATCAAATCAAATCAATTATATCTAAATCAAATCAAATCAGATCAATTATTTCTATAGAAAAAGAAAAAATCACAATTAAAATTTTCTAACTTTTTATTTCAAATTTTTGTAAACCATGTGAAATCCAATCTGTCCTTTTTAATAGAAATCCTTAACTAAATATTAACAACCAAATTAATTTAACATTATTAAGTATTTTGGTTGTTCTTAGCATAAAAACATATGAGATAAAACATTATCTACTTTTGTTGAAAAAAGAAAGACAATTTAAGTGGGATCATTATAATTCCTCAATCTTATATGGAGGGTTATTATAATTAACCGAGCATTCAAATTCCTCAATCTTATATGGAAGGTTATTATAATTAACCAAGCATTGAACCAAATGCTTTTTCATATTTTACTCCATGTTTAAATGCAATTTATATTAGATTATCTAAAATCCTCAATATCACATAAATAGTTATTATAAATAATTAAACCTTTAACTAATTTTTTTTAGCCATGTTTATTCAATTTAAATGTGTTTAAGTTTATGAGATGTTTGTGAGCATTTACACATTTGAGTTTCTATGAAAGGTTTGTAAGTTCTTAAACATGTTTATGAGAGTTTTATGAATGAATTTTGAATTATATTTAGGATTCTTGATAAATAAAAGAGAAACATGAAACCAATAGCCTATGTTATGCATTTCTTTGTTCAAAGATAGGGAAATAATATCAGTGAGCCACTCCTTGTGGATTTTAGGCATGAAATAAATATTTAATTGGTTTCTAACATTCTAAGCTCTAGAGTTATCGATTTACAATCATGCTATAATTTATAATTTAGAGTGGAAACTAGTGGATTTCATATGAGCTATAATTTAGAGTGCAAACTAGTGGATATCATACTGCATTGTAAACTATTTACGATTGCACACTTACTTCGAGAGTGGTATTTTAGTGATCACTATTTTTTAAGCTTGTTTTAAGTCATGGAAGAAAGACATGGTGCCATAGCAACATTTATACAGAAACAATGTTTCCATTCAGTTTGAATACGTCCTCCACAATTTCCATTCAGTTTGAATACATCCTCCACAATACTAGTTGCCCCATGATTTATTTTTATATGTAAGTTTGGAAATTATACTAGCGAGTATAGAGTTTACATTTGTATTATTGTAGTTTAATTTGGGATACATGATATATTGTTCAAGTATTAATGATGTAGATAGAGTAACAAGGTTTATACTCTAGGATATTATTATAGAAAGACATCCCCACTATTTTCTATATATTTAAATATTTCTTATCTTACCAAGTAAACAATTAATAGAGATATTTTTGAAGATATATAGAAGACCTAACCAACTTTTAATGTTGGAGCCTTTTCATTACTCCCAATTTTATCTATGCTTTCATGGAGGGCTAATTTATACTTTGTATTACCTCAAAAGCATAATACAATGTTGTTTGAGAGTCCTTATTTCCATCAAACATAGAATGGAGTTAAATCACCACATTCCACATGACCAACATAGTCATTGAGTTTTTCATTTAATCTTAGACACCCTCTTTGATAGTAGTATGTGCATATATATTGACATGGTTCCTTGAGGAATTTTATAATGTACAAGGAACAATCAAATGTATGGATTTATTTATCGTCAAGATGCTAAAGTTATGACATAAAATCCTCCGATCTAAATCTTTCCACATCAATAGTTCCACTTTAATCACCTCATACTTTCAAACATTAAATAGGTCACACTACAAAAAAAATATTGTGATCTTACTACTTTTAGGAGTTTGACAAAGCAACCCAAGGTTCAAAACCCCTTTTAGATATCAATATTAATCTTATTTGTGATTTTTTCTTGACCTTGAATGTTGGGAGAGTAGTTAATTGAGAGTGCTTTCAAATCTCATATTGTTTACTAGTCTTCCTCTTATATCCCCTTCCTCAAATTTCATGTTCTATAGCCTTTTATATTTCTATGTTGTTTTACTTTGTTCAACATGCTTTATGCACTCCCATTGCTCATTTTATTTATTTACAATACCATTGGCCATCTTTCTTTATGAGTGGATAATTATAATTAATATATAAATCAAATCAAAATAATTATTTCTAAATCAAATCAATTATTTCTATAGAGAAATAAAAAATCACAATTAAAATTTTCTAACCTTTTATTTCAAATTTTTGTAAACTATGTGAAATCCAATCGTCATTTTTAATAGAAATATTTAACTAAATATTATATTGATATAAATGTTCTAAAGAAGTTTAACCACCAAATGAATATAACATTATTAAGTATCTTGGTTGTATCTTAGCATAAAAAACATTATCTACCTTTGTTTTTTTTCCATAGAAAAAAGCGTAATTTTTATTTCTTAGGAGGGAAAAAATTACATTTTGTAGGTGCTTCTAGAGCACTACACACTATGAAAGTGTGTGTAATAGCTAAAGATAGGAGGGAATTTGTATGCCTTCTCTTCATGGTTGTATCATACTTAAAGTAAGTAACAAAATCTCTAAGGTGTATAGTTTTCTGATTATATGTGTCCTTTATATACAAGAGAAGATCACCACTGTTGTGGCTTATGTCTGTCTTTTTTATCAGAAATAAAATCAGATTGTAATGTTTTCAATAGAGCCTTTATACACTTTGCTGAAAAAGTGGCTATGCTGGTCAATCCAGTGAAGATTGCTAGTTAGACTGTCATATAAGTAGCTTTTGTCTGATTCTTCAATCTTGTAGTAGTTCTTGTTCTTCTATAAAAGGCCTGTGATAGAATGCATTTGAGTCTTCCCCTTTTTTCTCAGTGATATGCCATTACCCTTGTAGGAGATGTAGTCCTTCTTTGGACAGTGAATCTACTACCATGTTTCTGTCCCTATATACATGAGAGATAACCACAGTATCAAAAGTGTCCAAAAGCCTATAAATTTCCTCCAGAATAGGAGTAAGCAAAATGTTGTGACAGTTTTGTTGTTTACTTTTCCAATTTATTACATTCAAAGAGTCCCCAAAAATTTGTAAATGATGTAATTCTTTTTCTCTGGCAAAAAGAAGTAGGAGCTTCATGGACATAAGTTCAACAAAATTGTTGGTCCCCCTTCCAAGTCCCATTTTTAAGAGGAAATTATGGTTTTCAGAGAGATGTAGGACAACTCCTCCTCCACATATAGATTTCTGAGCAACACCATCAAAATAAGCCCAAGGTTTTGAACTATCTATTGTCTCTTGTTGTCTTTCCCTTATTGTTTTTGTACATTTGGTTTGGGGGTAATGGGAAAGGATTGAAAGGCTTTGTGATACTATTAGTTATGGGATTGTGGATTTTTCCTTGAAGATTTCTGAATTTCTTGCTAGCCAGATTCCCCAGCTTATAATAAGAGGAAGTATTTTGATTTCTCTATTTCTTGGGGTATCTGTCCAAGTTTTCTAGGCTGATTCCATAGATTCTCCCTCCCATACACAATTATGTCTTAGACTTACTGATGTTTCAGTCCAAACTTTTTTTGTGAAGAAGCAGGTGATGAGAATATGTAGAGTGGTTTCATTTTCATTTTTGTAGAGGGAACATCTCCATGGTCCTTCTATTTGACGCTTATTCAAGGCCTCCCAAGTTGGGATTCGATTGTTTAAGGCTGCCCACATAATTTTTTTTTTCTTTTTGTGGGCATTTTAGCTTCCAAAGACCTTTCCACCACCATTTAGGGTTTTGTTGCAAAGGGTTAATGTTCAGTGCTATGTACCTTGATTTTGGAGTCTAGAAGCCTATATGATCTTTTATCCAAACTAGTTCGTCCTCCCTGTCAGTTAATCTGATGTGGATTCTTTTAAGTGCGGCTATATAATTTGTCAATGATTCTTCTTAAGTCCCAATGATTCCAAGAAGATTTTCATTTTTCCAACCTTGGTTCCATAAATTTGTGGTTGGGGGGTTCGCTAAATGAGAGAGGTAGAAGATACCTTCCATGTGGAGTTGTTCAATTAGGTCCTCCAACAGTAAGTAAGAGTTCCCACTTCCTGGCTATGGATCTGAACCTATTCATAAATGATTTCCTTTACCCACCTTCCAAGAAAGAATGTCCCCAACCAATGGGAAGGAAGAGATCATTGCTTTTCAAATAATCCAGCCATTTGTTGAAGCTTTGAGTGGGTTTCTGATCCAATCTTCAATTGTATCTGGGGAAATATATTTTTGTGCTAGCTATTACAAGTGTCCACAAGCTGCTATCAGAGATGAGCCTATAATAGGATTTTGCTGCAAGTGCCTTTGAGAAAAGGAAATTTTTTTTGAGCCCCAAACCTCCTAAGGCTTTTGGAAAAGCTACGTTGTCCCACTTTTACCAGGGTTGTGTATACTTTTCTCCCGAGCTAGACCGGATGAATCGTGCACAGATCCTTTTGATTTTTTCCAAGACTCCTTTTGGAATCCAACATAGAGACATGGACAATAAACTAAAATGGCTTCCAGTACTGATTTTGTCAGTGTGAGTCTGCCTGCTCTTGATAACCATATGAAGCTCCAATTGTTTTAACTGGAAGCCCAAATATTTTATTCCTTGTGAGATGTCCTACAGAGTGAAGGGGAAAAGTCTTCGGTATACTTCCTTTTTTTCTTCGTTCAATTCTGAGGTGGAGATTGTTGATTTATGTTCATTTATTATCATACCCATGGCTAAGAGAAACAACAAGAGGATGTCGGCCAAGGTTTCAACATCTCCAACTTTCCCATTACAGAAGATGAGGATATCATCCACAAATAAAAGGTGTGTGATTCGCAGCCCTGATGTAACTGCAATTCCATGAAAAGTCCCTGATCTGGCTGCTGCATCGAGAGCTTTACTCAGACCCTCCGCTACTAGAAGGAAGAGAAGGGGAGACAAAGGACATCCTTGTCTTAGTCCTATTTCAGATTTGAAGAAAGGGGAGGCTACCCCATTGATGAGTATTGCAAAACAAACCGAGGAAATGCAAGCCATTATCCATTTTATAAATGGATATTGAAATCCTAGGTGGGTGAGCAGAAGACGGATATAAGCCCAATTTACTCTGTTAAAAGCCTTTGAAAGGTAAATATTTAGGATTTCTCCTTTTGATCTTGTAGTCTTTAGGCTGTGAAGTCCTTCTTGTGCAACCCCTATTGCCTCATGAATTTTTCTTCCTTCAATAAAACCTAATTGTTCCTTGGAGATGGATTTTGAAAGTAAAGGTTTTAGCCTGCGGGCAATGATTTTGGAAATAATCTTGTAAAGACAGTTACAAAGGGAGATTGACATGAAATCATCGAAGGTCTATGGATCATTTACCTTTGGGATGAGGGCTATAAAAGTGGAATTGAAAGGTCCATGCATCCTACCATTTGTTCTAAATTCCCCGATTACCTTTAGTAGATCTATGCCAATCAGATCATAGAATCCCCTAAAGAATTCAATTGTCCACTCGTTTGGTCCAGGGATTTTGTCCTTCTAGAAACTTTGTAGGGTTTCTTTTAACTCATCTTCTGTGACTTCGGTGAAAAAATCTTGATTCCTTTTCTCATTCACAAAGCTTGGGAGGTATAAAGCCACATTTATTATTTCTGCAATATTTATCTTCCTATCTGCTTTGAAAAGGGTATGAAAATGGTTTTTACCCAAGTTTGCTAGTCCTTCAAAGGTTGTACAATTTCTTCCCTCCCGATCCTTTAAGCTCCAAATAATATTTTCATCTTTCCTTCCTTTTCATATGCTTCGAAGAATTTTGTGTTTTCATCCCGTTTTTCTAGCCAAATAAGTCTGCTTTTCAATCTCCATGAATTCTCTTGTTCTGCGAGTAAGATTCTTCGTCTTGCTTCTAAAGTTTTTAAAGTTTCATGAGTTTCATCTGAAAGAAAAGATGCCTCTGGGTCTTCTTGGAAAAGTCTGATTTGTTCCTCAATATTTTGTAGTTCCTGTTCCTATGTAATCTGTTTTTCTTTTTCCCAAGGAATGACCAGTTTTTTTAAATTTTTGAGATTTGATGCACACTGAATGTCAGCCGGGGTGTCCTCTGAATCTCTTAAGTTGGTCCAATTAGTCTTGATAAGTTGTTGGAATATTTCGTCATTTATCTAAGAGGGATTGAATTTGAAAGGGGTTGTTGATTTATCGGGAGTTCCTTCCAGTTCGAGCCAGACAACTGAGTGATATGATTCACCTCCACTTCCAATCCACTACCGAAATTGAAAAGGAAGCATTGCAACAGGTTCAGATATCAAGAAGTGATCTATTCTTTTTGCAACACGGGCTTCCCTTGCCCTCATATTCCTCCAGGTGGGTAAAATTTTAAGGGGAGCCACGTCAATAAGATCATTAGAGTCCAATAGATGGATGAAAACCCTTGCTTGGTTGTCTGGGTGGGTTGTTGGTCCCCATCTTTCTACTTCCCCCAAAGAGAAGTTTAGGTCTTCTCCCATTATTAGTAGTTCTGATTTTAGTAGGTCTTTGGCTAACAAGTTAACCCAAAAAGTGTTCCGATCTGTATGTAGCCCATATACATTAATTATTTTGAACTCCTTTCCAATCACTTCCAACAAAAAATCACATCCTAAAACAGAGTCCATTTCCCATGAGTTTAAGAGTTTTATTCTTCGGGATATCCAACCGATGACTAGGCCCCCTGATCTTCCTTTGGGATTTTGTCCCATGAAGGCCCAGCCTGGGAGGAGAGTAGAGAGCATTTTTTCCGCCACTTCTTTGTCTGAGAGAGTTTCTTGTAGAAGTTCGATGTTTGGTTGGTTTGTCAAGACCAACCTTTTTAGTGTGAATTTTTTGGGGGAACTCGCCAAACCCCTGCAATTGTAGGTGAGGAGATTCATGGGTGAACCCTATCTAAGGTTTTCGTTGCTTTAGGCGCCCCAATAATTGATTTTTGACGACCATATGCAATATCGACCAAAGCTTTGGATTGAGCCTTGTACATATGTGAGTTTATACCTCACCCCTTCTTTGTTTTCTGAATCTCGGGGTTTGGTCCCAATCCTTTATGGTCAAAGTTTGGAATAGAGACGGTCCAATTACGGAGTTGGTATATGATGACTGAGTCTTCCGATTCTTCAAAGGAATATTCCTTGGGGGGCAGAGGGGGAAGGGTGCCAGGATCGGTGTCTAGTGAAGAATCAGTGGGGAAAACATGCAGAGGGGGCAAGGACGAAGGATTGTGTGGGGG
>CBVK0103070597.1:0-11382 GCA_900067695.1 Picea abies | reverse complement strand
TCCTCCCTAGCACCTCCCAACCACCCTGGAATATAAATGAATAATTAAACCAACTACACAGATAAATCGATTCTTACCACTTCTTCTCTATTCTGTAAATCTGGTCTTCTTCGAATTGTTCTGCAATTCTTCTCTTCCTTTGTCTATTCTGCAAATCTGCTATGCTTCAACTTGTTCTATCATTCTACCCTGCTTCAAGTCTTTTCCTCATATGTTACTATTCTTTGAGTTTTATTTCACACTGCGCATATTGTGATTTTCCCTTTCTTACAGTTTAATCCATTTTTCGTCCAGAACCACCAGCCTCACATAGTCTATATCTTTTTCTTTTATGCACAACGCCCATAGCAGTTACACTTCACATCTTATTAGGCAAAAGAAAAGTTGTCCGAGCAACAGAAACGCCAACCGATCAGGAATCATGAATTAGTTTTTCTAACTAATTCGTAACTGATGAATTAACTATGAGAGAGAACAATAGCCCTCCGATCATATTCAAGTTTATCTACACCATTGGATGAACTTTATTAATCTTGCCTTTAAATAGGGTTTCGACATTTCGGCATTCCTGTGGCCAAGTTTCTCAACACTTCATGTCACGATCACCGAAGCTCCGATACAGAGATTTTCTATGCTATATCCTTCCTCTATATGACCATGGTCATGACCAAGTGCTTATGTAAAAAGTGTTTTTCACGAATTCACATTTCGTGAGTCTGGAGATGAGGCATCTCGACTCTCCAAGTTGCAATCCCCGAAACCCCGAGATGGGGCTGAGATCAACGGTCCATGATCTCGATGAATCTACGGTCCAGATCTCATCGTGAATTTGCATCTTGCAATTCCTTCGATGAAGGTTCTTGTCACTCCAAGTTGCGATCGGTGAAACTCCGAAATGAAGCTTAGATCAACGGTCCATGATCTCGATGAATCTATGGTCCATATCTCATCGTGAATTCGCATCTCGTGATTACTTCGATAGAGGTTCTTGTCACTCCAAGTAGCGATAGGCGAAACTCCGAAATGAAGCTTAGATCAATGGTCCAGACCACACCTTGATCTGACGGCTGGGATTAAATCGCGATTTCGCATATCGCAATTTCGATGGTTATGTTTCTTACCTCTCCAAGTTGTGATAGGTGAAGCTCCAAGATGGAGCTAAGATCAATGGTCCAGAACACACCTTGATCTGACGGTTGGGATTAAATCGCGATTTTGATGGTTATGTTTCTTACCTCTCCAAGTCGCGATTCATGAAACTCTGAAATGGAGTCGGATCAATGGTCCAGATCACACCTTGATCTAACGGTTGCGATTAAATCATGATTTTGCATATCGCGATTTCAGTGGTTATGTTACTTGCCTCTCCAAGTCACGATAGGCAAAGCTCCGAGATGGAGCTGGATCAACAGTCCAGAACAAACCTCAATATGACGGCTGCGATTAAATTGCGATTTTAGTGGTTATGTTTCTTGCCTCTCCAAGTCACGATTCGTGAAACCCCGAAATGGTGTGGGATCAACAGTCCTGATCAACACTTGATCTGACGGTCATCGGGAATTGTAAATGGGATCCAACGATCTGAAATGTTGCTTCTCCTCCTGAGCTTACTTTGTTTTGCTTACTCTATTCTTGCCATTGATGATCTACCAACAATCTGCTGCACTATCTCTTCTGAGCTTAATCGAATCTTCTCTGAAGCGTCTTCTCATAATGCCCATCTATTACATAATTTCTGTACTCATGCCATCTTCATTGTTTTACTTGCCATCAATGACAATCATTCGTTGTCTATTAAAAATTTTCCAACACATATACATCACCGTGCGTGGGGATGGAAGTAAGGAGGAGCTATAGTCTTACTATAAGTTGACTAAGGAAGACATGGAAGAGATCGCTAAGGAATGGCCAACAAAATTCTTTGTACTATTGGAGGATGCATAACTCTCTGACCCCGATATCATTGGAAGCCCATTAGTCACCCGGGTTGAACATGATGGATAGAGCAGCACCAAGAAAAAGATGAAAAAGGGTGAAGTCCAAGACACAAAAAGTGATGAGAAGAAGAACACATCAGAGGAAATTGCACCTGAATCACCTGTAGGAGGAGGAGGAGACGAAGTGAACCAAGAGGAATGAGGGGCAGAAGGAGAAAAGAAGGACAAAGGCAAAGCTACACTGCCAAAGGATCCCCTCACCATAGTAGAAGCATCATAGAAGAGGAAGGTTTTCCCGGAGAAACCTTCGATGAGGAAGAAGGCTTGCACCAACCTTGGTCGAAGAATATGCTCATAATGGATGAAATTTATCTCATCATCACATTTGCAGAAGACGCTTCAGAAGACATCTTGCATAAGTTGCATAAACAAGCTATCCATTCGAGCTGCGCAGTGCCTACTATGCCTTCCTCAGCAGAAAATGTAGAATTGGGGGATGAGACCACCCAGTTGCAAAGGTTAGCAAATGTGACAGAGGTTCGACTTCGTCGATCCCAACAAGAAAAGGAACAGGACACATAGGTCTTAAAGAAATAAAAGGAGGAGGTTCTAGAGCAACTTTGAGTTGCGTAGAAAGAGAAAGATGAAATTAGGGCGATGTTCGAAGAGGAAAAAGAGAAAATCTAGAAAGAGACCAGCTACTCGCGGAGCAGATTGGGGTTAAAGAGGTAGTGACTAGATCACTTTGCTCTGTGTTAGCCTTGGTACAAGAGGAACCAGAGTCAACAAAGATGCAAGTGGGAAAATCTCATTGAGGCTATTCAGCATCTTCAAGCAAGAGTAACAGAATTAGAACTTCAGGCAGTGTCAAGCACTCCACAAGAAGTGTGAGATCAGAGGGAAGAATCTTCTAGAAGCACAGTAGAATGAATCAGGGCATTATCCTTAGAATGTAAACAATTGAGTGATCGAAGTGTGCAGACCTATGATTTCCTTGCAGAAGATCCAAAGCTGAGGAGATTGGAAGCATAGCTCCAAGAGGAAAAGAAGCAGGCGTCCACCATACAAGCAGAGATGAAACTGTTGACTGCAATTGAGAAGATGAAGAGGTAACGTGAGCAGCGCATAGTTTAGAAGCAGGTTACTTCCATCAAGAGCAAGCTTATGGAAGTGACACAGAGACTCCAGTCGGTGCAGGACGAAGTCTAGATGCTTTTCGAAGAGATTGAAGGACAAGGCTGACAGCTGGAACATATGGTCATGACAGTGGAACAATGCCTGGAAGGGCCTGTCACCGAGTACATAATTCATGATTTTTCCGAGAAGGAGGCTCTGGCGAAGCAACAAGTCGAGGCAGCTCGAGCTAATCTCGAGGCCTTCGAAGCAGAGTTTCCTAGATAAGAGTGACTTGGTACGAGTCACATGTGATTGTTGGGGGCATGTTGGCCCTCGACCAAGTTTTGAGGAAACGTTGGTCGTGTTTGACCATTTTTGGGACTTCGACAAGCTAATCGAAGACGGAGTGCCCAGGTGAAGCAGAGATCACGGGATCTCACCCATTTTTATAGGCTTTTTGGGTTGTTAGGGTTTATGTAATGGGTATGGGATGTCAGCCCATGGGTTTACCCATGTTTAGGCCTTTTTGTAATGTATAAATAAGTAGCTAGGCAATGTAAGTAGAGGTCAAATTTTGAGGTCATGGGCTTAGTGCATGACTAAAGTATGTTAAGACTTGTAGATCTAGGTGCAAGTGATTGTAAGAGACTTCTTGCATAGACTGTGTAAGGATTTATGCCTTGACCTAATTCGGGGAAGGAGGATCTAGCGAGTTGTGCACAGATATCCTATCCTTTGTGGAGTTGGCTCTATGGCTTGGTGCACAGGAGTAGAGGAATGTAACAAGATTGAAGACTAATAAAGAAGAAGAAGAGGTGGTGGACGTAGCCCCACACTGGGGTGAACCGCATATATCCTGTGTTGACATGCTTTGTGAAATGTTGTTGATATTATTTATGTTGTTTATTTTTTAGTGTATTGGTCTTTATGTATGTTAGATAGATATATGGATGCTTAGTGCTCTATTGATGATAAATTAATGCTAGATCGGATCCAATAACTATGTGCTAAGTGATGAAAAGTAATTGATCTTAGTTTCTACTGTGTTGATCTGTATCTAGGGTTTAATCTGCGATGTGAATGGATGTATGAACTAATGCATGGTGTTGGCTAAAGGCTCTGTCTTACAATCACTTGCACCTAGCTCTGCAACTCTTAACATACTTTAGTCATGCACTAAGCCCATGACCTCAAAATTTAACCTCTACTTACATCGCCTAGCTACTTATTTATACATTACAAAAAGGCCTAAACATGGGTAAACCCATGGGACGACATCCCATACCCGTTACATAAACCCTAACAGCCCAAAAATCTCGTAAAAATAGGCGAGATCTCGCGATTTTCGCTTCACCTGGGCGCTCCATCTTCGACCAGCCTGTCGAAGTCCCAAAAATGGTCAAACATGACCAACATTTCCTCAAAACTTGGTTGAGGACCAATAGGCCCCCAACACTCACCTATGACTCGTCCCAACAACTCTTCTTCTTCTTTATTAGTCTTCAAGCTTATTACACTCCTCTGCTCCTGTGTACCAAGCCACAAAGCCAACTCCACAAAGGATAGGAGATATGCACGCACCTCACCAGATCCTCCTTCCCCGAATTAGGTCAGGGCACAAAGCCTTACACATTTTTTGCATGAAGTCTCTTATAATCACTTGCACCTAGCTTTGCAAGTCTTAATATACTTCAGTCATGCACTAAGCCCATGACCTCAAAATTTGAACTCTACTTACATCGCCTAGCTACTTATTTATACATTACAAAAAGGCCTAAACATGGGTAAACCCATGGGCTGACATCCCATACCCATTACATAGACCCTAACAACCCAAAAATCGCATAAAAATGAGTGAGATCCCATGATCTCCGCTTCGCCTGGGTGCTCCATCTTCAACAAACCTATCAAAGTCCCAAAAATGGTCAAACACGACCAACGTTCCCTCAAAACTTGGTCGAGGGCCAACAACAGTGCTTGGTAATTCAATGTACCATTTGGTGGCACTCACTATCAAGGTTCTCTGGAAGAGTCTCAATCATATGCTATCGTCCACCAAGGAGTTGGGAAAACACCAAAGGTGATATGTCATGATGTGTGTAGAAGAATCCACTTCAGGTTTACCATCAAATTTTGGGATATTAGATGGAAATTTTGTGATGTTTTATAGGGTCATTCGTCAACCTTTAAATATAAAAAAATTCTAACATTTCCAAAAAAGATAATTGGGTGTTGGAAAATGGATTCTAAGAGAAAGCAAACGTGGCTTGTGATCTAGATGGACCTTGTAGTCCCCCCATGTTACTGCCCCCAAAGGCACTAATACCCCTAGACACATGACTGCTCCCAAGGACATAAGAGCCTATGGAAAAATTGTTACCCCCAATGCTACGAAAACACTGGAGGCAAGACCAAACCCAGGTTTAACATTCTAACCAAATGGAAAACATGCATTCAACATTATTGAGCTTCCTATAGGAATACCAGAGACATGTGGAAACATGCTTCTGAAAGCAAAACCATGGCTTTGTCCCCCACCATAAACAAATCTCGATGTGGGAATGTACATGGATATAGTGGGAAAACTAATTATAGGTAGACTCATGGAAGGAAATGATGTGACTGATGGAATTCTCCAAATGGAGCAACCATAATACATGGGCATAGGTGTGGGAGAAGATATCCCACTAATAAATGGTAAGTAGGAAGCCATTGTGACTCCTCCCATCATACTAGATGATGTGGGGATAGGTCCTCCCATGTTGGATGACCCACTGACTCCTCACATTTTCATGAGGATTGCCTCCAAAAGGAAAAGGATGACTAAATGACCTACTCAATTAAATGAGAATAGGGTCGAAGGGACCAGTCAAAGGAGGGTTAAATTTTGGTGGAGTACTTTCATCAACCACTTTAATCTCTATTTATTCAAACTCCTCTAAATATGATATGTTAACTTTTAAGGCTTCTCTATTGATTTATTCCAGTGTGGACAACCAATATCGCCCAGTGGCAGGTAGTTCCTCCTCTTCAAGAGGGATTTCTCGTTGGCGAAGAGATCAGTGAAGAGGTTGGTCAACTATGGTGAAATGTATGTGTTATCCAAAAGTAAACAATATCCTATGGACAACTAGATACAAACAACCACAGAGCACACCCTAGTTAATCTAGGCTTCAACAAAAAAACTTTTGGTCAAAGGGGCCTTCCAAAAACCAAACTGTTGGGGGATGTCAAGTCCCCAAGACCTAGCTAGATAAGTTGTGAGAGACAATTATGGTAACCCCTTAGAACATTCGCTTTAAGGACCAAGTACCCTTGTGGAGACAAGCACCCCCCTAGGAGATAAAGTGAAAATTTGACGTTTGTATAAGGTACCACAAGCACTTCCCAATCATAGTCACCCATGCAATGCCCTAGGAAAGGTCACTGTGGTTACCATTTCACAATCGATGACCAAGTGGAATAGTTGTGGATCAGGACCACACATATGGGCAAGGAAACAAAGCCCACAATTTCAGAGAGAAGTGATACCACTTCACTCTAAAACCCACAAACGTGTAGTAGTCCAACATATACCAAAATGAGTGAAAAGGGGATATCACTCAACTTTCCCTAGTGCAACCTCATGCTTAGCACCCGTGTTAGAGGTGCTTTTCAAGTACGTTCTCCTTGCTACTAATGGATTTTTCCAGTCATTAATCAATTCCTAGTTTTGGTTTCATGATCTTGGAGAGTTCATTCTCCAATCCTATGCCAAGGCCCTAAGACTTGAGCTATGTTGGTTTAGATTAAGCATTTTTATTTTTATGATTGTTAATTACTTAAAAATGGCATGGAATGGATCAAATGGTGTTTGTGACTCTTTTCAATAAAAAGAAAGCCAAAGAATGAAAATGAAAGAGATGCACTTATTTTTGTTCAATGAAAACTATCTAAGGGAAGGCGAAGATATTTACTTTTTCACAAATTAAAAACAAATCAACAATCACTCAATCCAAATGAGACTACCAATGCACTCCAAAAAATATTTTAGATCCAACACTCAAAGCTACTACCCCAATGCAACTTTTTTAGTCAAAAACCCTAAAATGCTTAAATAAAGGACTGTTCAATGCAAATTTTCTTTTGATTTATATTATAATTAATGCACAATTAGATCTAAAAATGAAAAGTAGCACAATTTTGACAAGGTCACTATTTGCAAGCCAAAACAAATGCAAGTTTCCCAAGGGCGACTATCAAAGGAAATGACTATGCAATTGAATTCTCTTTTGATTCCACTTGAAAAACAAATGAAAATAAATATCAAAACCACAATCAAATCCAAAATATTAAATACAAATCAATTTTGACAAGGTCATTATTCACAAGTCAATGAGATGCAATTCTCTCCAGAGTTTGAAATAGGAAATTTACAGAGGCTATAGTGCATTATGTATTGATTAGAAAAATATCATATAATATGTCAAATGAAAGCCCCGATTTTTTTTTCTATCTAATAGTGTTATCCTCGTGGAAATTTGATCTCTATGTCAAAAGATATCAACCCAACAATGATTCGTAAATGGTAGACTTATAGCCTATCCATTTCACCAATGTAAATCTCTGTTGAATCTTATTGCACTGCTTAGTCAACCTAGAAGGAACCTCGAGTGATGAACTTGTCCTGGCTTGTATTATCACTTCAAAGAGATGCTCATAACCCATTTACACATAAAGGCTCTTCATTTGATTCAATACAGAATATTGCTACCATCACATAGATAAGAACTCAACATTCAAGAGTAATCAATGTATGTGCTTAAAATTAAAGGAAACATGGAGGTGACACTCATGTGTTAACATTGAGAAAGAACATTGTCTTAAAACCCTAAACTATCCCTCTAAACTTGCACCAGATGACCAAGGAATATTTACACAGCCCAACAATGAAGGGAATGCATAAAAAAATAGATTGAATCACCCAACAATGAAGAAAACATGGAGTTTAGATTGTGGGAAAAGAAAAAATACCAGCCAACAGTAAAACTGTCTCATATGGTTTGAGGGAAAAGAACAAATGCCTAGGAAACAATAAAATAACATCTTTTATGATCTATGAGAAAAGAGAAGACACCCAACTCTAAGAAAAGGCCCAACAAGGATTGAAATCAACCAGCGCATCTATTGGGGTGTTTGACACTTAGGAAATGGCTTGGTAGAGGAGAAAACAACCATGTAAGAATTAAAGAATCTAAACAAAGGAGAAATTGGCCCCTATCATAATTAAATACGCCCAACAAAGGATAATATGCATGGGCACTTTAGCACATGAGCCAAAAAAATAAAATTCACCTCCATGAGAGAGAAAATGATTTATAGGAGAGAAAAAACAATTTATCAACTTTTGCAACATCTCTAGATTGAGAACCATTGATTTCCCTCTCCAAAAACATTCAACGATGGAAAACAAAGAGCCATTGGGATGGGTTTTCTCCATTAAACAATGTATTATGTATACCAACCTCCCACACAATAGATTACACACAGAAAACTAGAACCATTTTATTATGCTCAAAGAATTCATTACAAAGGGGGTGATCTATGCATGCTCAAAATCTCATGCATTGTTACTCACTAAGTAAACACACTTGGTCATGGCTCAAAGATGTCTTTTTTCATCATGAATAGGATTCTTGAATCCTTCATCCATAGATATTCAAACATGATGCACTCTTCAATCTCTTGTTTCCATTGTTGCACTCCCACGTTCTCTTTTTCATCAACTACAAACTTCATTCTTTTAATGGGTTTCCTTTAGAAGTCCAACCATTACAATGGTTCACTTCCACTTCCAACTTTGTCAAAAAAAATAACAAAAATAAAAATTACAAATTTACAATAGGATCCAATTCGGATCAAACAGTTCACAGAACTGTCACAAAAAAAACAAGAAAACAATTGATTTTAAATGAATGATAAATCCACTTTTTAGACTTCTATTTGGAGGATTTTTTTTTCTAATTGGGATAATTTTTTGAGAGGAACTCAAATCTATAGTGGGTTCCTTCAAATTCTGCATAAAAAGTTATAGAATTTGATCTTAAGGTTGTCACCCTATTTTTCCCTCTTTTAAAGGAAAAACTCCTTAAGAACCAAGGAGGAAAACAAAGTTCTCCCCAATGGAGTAGCTAATTCAGTTATTAGAGAATTTCACCTATGGATAAGATAAACCTCTCACTTAACTGACTGTATTTCAGTCAGTGAGAGACTGTGGGATGGAACATTATGACTCTTTCTCCTATATCTAAATCACACAAGTAGAATATGCTGAGGAAATGAGGAGGGAAATAAATTACCATGAACCTGAAGGTCATCAAATCATATCCTTGGATACTCTCTTGAGATTAAACTATTTTTCCTATCCCCTACATACAAAACTAGCAATAGCCTTCCTCAAATCTATTGGCACAATAAAATAGATTGCATGAACAAAGACCTCGTCTAATATCTCAAGTTATCTAATCTACCAACACATGAAATCAATAAAAATGAGTCACAAGTATTGGAGGGGAAGAGAACATAGATCTATATATATTATATGAAATAGAAGTGCAACAAATAATACCTTGAGAGCGTTGCAATACTCCTAGGTCCGAGCTCTTTGAGTCTCCTCCTTAACCTCTCTCACTTGGTGGGAGTAAAGGAGATTGTCCTCTATATCACAACAAGAGTAGGATGCCCTGCCTCACCTAGGAATATCCTCTCTTCAACACCCCACTCACTCAAGATGACAATATGACTCTTACTTTATTTCACCAACATGAGGACTTACAAACTCTAGATTCTTCTCCATCCCCTTTATTTGGCCTCTTCTTATAGGAATTTAGAAGAGTTTGGAGGTAGGATTCATGGCGTATGAATTAGGTGGATACAAGTCATAGATAGGCTTGATGGCATGTGAACTAAGAATTACAAGTCATGGTTAAGTTCCATGTCATGGGAACTAAATAATTACAACTCATACACAAGTTTCATGCTCAATTATGAGTTTTTGTCAACCTATTATGAGGCTTTTGCTCAAGTTCCATGTTTAGTTATGAGCTTTTTCCAACTCACTATGAGCTTTCTTCTCAATTATGAAATAATTCTTATCTCATATTATGAAATTGTGACAATAATTATTTCCTAGTGAAATAATGATGAGATTTTTATTCAATTATGCAATTTCCGCCTCATAAAATCTAATAAGATCCTTGTAAGGCCTATGGTGGCAAATACAAGTATAACAATAATGTATGGAACGTAATGAATGCAATGGATTTTCCTAGATATCATGGTTGTAACTAATGGAGCCTCATATATCATTCTTTCCAATAGTAAGATGTAGATGATTGATTAATCAAGAGTTAATTTCTTTTAGTATCAATGCTCTTTATAAGCTTCATTTGTTACTCTATTCGCGCTTCAACTATGTTCATACTTATTTTTTTCTCTATATTTTGTATTTTCTATCTCAAGGTTATTACTTGGGAATTGAAAGAATTCAATCTACCTTTCTATGTCAACAATGATTTTGTTTGTTGAAGAATTAAGGAAGATATGATTGATAATGTGGCTTGAACGAATAACTTGAGGCTTTTTGTAAATTTGAAATATTGTAATTTGATTAATCAAATTGTGTTGTAATAAACAACTTAGATAATGAAATTATTAGTTGATCTTTTATATTATCTTATGGTTGCAATGAATATATATTTATATAGATATTCGATTTAACATGATTCTTTACTTTGCATTGTCTTAGTTACATTTCTCCATCTTCTCATAAATGATTCTTGATCATAAATATTTGGTTTCACGACTCAATTGAGATGTATTAGTCATAATGATCATTGCAAAAATCTCAAATACACAAACTTAACAACAAATTTGATTAGTTTAGGGACACCTTCTTGGATTTGAAGATCTCTCACACCCCCTTTATTGGAATTTGAAGATCTCTCACACCCCCTTTATTGGAAGATCTCCGATAATAAAGTGAAAGAAGCTTTGATGGTGATATAAGCATTGCTTCCAATACCAAGTTAATTTGAACATTGTTCAGTTATTTAATTAATTAATCGAAAATTGAATATACAATTAATATTCAAATTCAATTTACAAATTCATTTTATTTGGAGTGTATAAATATTTTTACTTAACGATTTTTTTTTTTTTCATGTGATACTATATTTACACTTATTTTATAAAACAAATTTTCATATATATATATGAAAATTTTCCTTACAATTTTGCAAGAATTAAGCAATTAATTCGAGATATCCTTAAAAATGTGAGATCGGAAGA
>CBVK0103070590.1:0-10224 GCA_900067695.1 Picea abies | reverse complement strand
AGGCTATTGTGCAGAGTTGAGTGGGAAACAATATGTGGCAAGCTGATCCAAATTTTAGAGTTCAATTTTGGTTTTCTGTCAAAGGTCCTTTTGTATGTTCTAGCGGGGATTTCTAAGTTTGACTTTGGTCCAAGATTTCTGTGTGAAGTTTTGTAAAGACAATGACTCTTTAGTGAATTGGAATGAAATAAATGATTGCTTTATGTCTCATACATCTTGAGTATCATCTTGGTGTCTCTAATTATGTTCTTACATATATTTCAGCAACTGATATGTTCAGAAAAATACATAAAAAGTGAATTTCTAGCAAGCTTTTTGTTGATAAAAAACTAGCCTAAGCACTTGTAATTAATACTTGTGAGTTATGATATATATTTTTTGTTGGCTATAAACATAGGATGATATTCCCATCTACTTTACTTTAGCCAAGTAAAGTCTGAAAATGCTTGAGTAAGATCTATTCATATCTTTTCCTCAACATTACTCATATTGATTCACCCCCCTCCTCTTAGTATTCCAACACCTGATGATGCTTTCCAAGAAAACATACTTTTCAGACTCCATCATGAAGGAAACATTTAGGTAAACCAACAACCATATTCTGAGTTACCATCGACTCTCAGGACTCCCCCTCTGGCACAAACTCCAAGATCATGTGCACCCGATCGATATTGTGCATCTCTTTCCATGCCCAACCTTCCTCATCTTGATTCATGTGTTAGTTTAAATAGGCAAAAAAACAAACTCAAATAAAAAATATGTCATTTGCATAACTAAACGTGCGCTATGGCGCATTGTTTAGGGAGTTGGAATATTAAGTGGGAGGTTGTGGGTTCAAATCCCACAAACCTCTCCCTTTGACACACATATAAATTCGATTGGGATTTAGTATGAGTTGGCTCGACCTCATGGGGTCTAATTTTTTATCCCCAATCCAACTTAGAAAAATTGACAGGGACACGTGACACCACCTGATTGGTCCACGTTCCTTGTCGTACTTCCATGTCATCTGCCAACCAAGCGTATGGATGCCACTTGGTATTCACTAATTGGTTTTGTACTATACCACCTATTGGCTTGGATGTTGATGGGGCTACTACATGATAGTCGATTATTGGTTCAAATGGGTGCCAAATCGACCATTTCCAAGTGACATGTGGAAACATTTCATCTTGTCATGTCAACATGTTGATGCCATCTGTCATGTGTCAAGTGATGACTGGTCCACATCACTATACAGATGTATAGATTCCGATGTCATCCTTCCACATCAATTGCACGACTTGCCACATGTCAAGCTATGATTAGACCACCTATGTATGGTCATGCCACACCAACCTACCACATCATCATACAACGTGGTACTTGGCTACCCATTCATCGTACGTCTTGCCATGTGGCACCCTTTTAGTGGTGCCATGTCACCCGCATGAATTGTAAGGATTACCACGCGACGTTCCAGACCAGTCTAACTAGATGCCAAATCAGTTGAAATTAGGTGACACTTGAAAGCCTCTCATACTGCCATGTCAACATGACATAACCCTATTCCATGTCAATTGTATGGATGGCCATGTGGAATCTTGTGGGCCTACCACGTGGAACGTGTTTTTGCCATTTTTCTTGTTTTTCCGAAACTTCTGAGTGTGATATCTTCCTCATACAACATTCGTTTGAGGAGATTCAAGCATCATTGGAAATATCTTGATGATCCCTATGAAACAGTGCCATTTTTTTATTATCATTTGGGACTATTTATTTTTTAGTAATCACAGATCCTTCTGGATCACAGATTCTTCTGGATCACATGTGGACAAGAAACATCACCCTGACTAGCAATATCGAGAAAAAAATCATCAACAACATAAATATTTCCCTCCAAAAATTCATTTAAGGAGTTGAAAAATGAAACTTCCTTAGCCATATGATAAGTGCACACAAAGTCGACTACCCATTTGTTTTGCATAGAATGAGACAACAAGGCTTGAGAAGGTGAAATTAACAACGATCGATGAACAATGGACATGTCTCCTTGAAGGCATTTAACCTTATCCTCTAATTCATATTTGCTTCTTGTAAAAGACCTTCTCCACATGTATAGTCTTTCCATAGTACTGACATGTCTCCTTCTTTCAAATTTGACAGGGTTTACCTGTCTACATTTTAGGTTTCTGGTTGAGGCATCGAGGCCTATATATATGGGTATCAAGTTGTCATCTTTCCTTGTGATTCGACTTACCCTTTCCCTTGATAAAGTGGGATTGATGCTTACCACTAAGCTTGCCTTCATCAAGAAATCTATGTTGATCAATGATCAATAGGCCACATAAGGCTTCAAACATGTAATCCTTACCATATTCGTTGCATGCCTGCTAGTTGGTGCAAAAAGCCAAAACAAACATGTTGAATGGTGTTCTCAAATTCATCAGGACCAACTCAATGAGTTGTCCATATTTATTCTAATAATTATTTCCACATTCTCCCAATTTCAACTATAGTTCATTCACACACACCAAATAGTCCTCTATTATGTCGAAAGAATTATGATAAAGAAATATAATCTTTTTCTCCAATTCCATGACATGGCTTTCATTGAATATGTCGAACTACAACTTCATCTTCTTCCATACTTGATGAGGGCATTCAATTCCTTTGTGGTGAAAATGATTGGAAGAGTAACTAGCTTGAGGAGTATCTAGGACTCATATTACTAGGACAACTACTAGGAAATATAAACCCCAATTGTAAGATGATGACTCAAATAGGTGCTATTTTCAAGGGCGACTCGACTGACGTTGACATTTTGAGAATAGATCAATGGTGAAAAACCACCACTCTTTTTTATTTTTTTTATGTCTCCTTCATGGTTTAATGAGCACAAAAGAGAGATAAAAGAATGCTTGATAGTGTATTTTTCATTAGTTTTAACGAGCCCGAAAAAAGATTTAAAAGTATACTTATGATGGTGTCTTTTTTGTGTCTTTTAACGAGTCTGAAAAAGAGATAAAAGTATACTCAATATGTGTCTTTTTCATGTCCTTTTACGAGTTTGAGAAACATATAAAGTGTACTCGTCTAGAGAGAATGAGTGGATCAACAACATGATCCTATGTTTCAAGCGCATGGAACCAACCTAAGAAAAATGAATGAAAATGGTACTGAAAAGTGAGATCCACTCTTATCAATTGTTATCTCCATGTGTAGATGGATGCAAAACAAAGGCCAAATAATGGAAGAGGTGGATGGTTAAAGGCTACTACAATAGTTGTAAGTGGGATTTGGGTAAACAATAGTGCAACAATAGCAAGTATGACACAAGAAACGAATGCATATCCAACCATTAATCAACATAACAATTTCGGGAACCCCCAAGGGATGTGGCCAAAATACAGATGAAGAGAGGAGAATGAGGCTCAACATCAAGTCATGGAGGGACTACAAGAGGGTTCCCAGGCCTACGGTGAAACACGTCATGGGAACCAAATGGAAATATAGGTGCTAAATAGGGTTCCCATGGCGAATAGGCACTACCAAACAAGTTACAATGTGAAAAAAATGGAGTGGATGATGTCATAACCTGATAGGATTGAAACTAAGGAATTGTGATGAAAAAATGGATGGTAAATAATGAAAATCATGGATGTATGGAAAAACGTATCACTATATTCCAATTTTAATAACACGTACCTCAATTTCAATGGAAGTTGTCATTTTTGTAAAAAAAAGTTTCCATAATCCTATCAAACATGTAAACTAGATTCCAGGGTTAAAATGTGTAGTGAAATCTCAAAAAGAAAATATTTTTGGATTTTTTTGGATATGATACATGAAAAAAAAAATTACTCACACCACTCACCTATGTACAAGCGTTTACACATCCTGATGCTTTATGAAAAGTAGAGCCCATTACTAGGCTTAGGCCAAGGATATTGATCATCATCGATCAACTCATGATCAATTGGAAACATCATATGGCTCTCCATGTTGGGGCCATGCCACATAGTAAAAAGTTTCTGCAATCAAAGACACTCCTCTGAGTAGTTTCATGAGCTATGGAGGCTCCTTGATGATGTTCATCAAGACATAAGAAAGGTATGAAACTCAAATATTCGAGGGAAGGGGAAGCATAGAACTCAGTGTCAAGTTCCAAAATACATAACCGATGCAGAAATGGGTCAATACCAGGAGTTCTATTAGATTTCACAATGAATTACCTCAATCCCAGATACTCATCATGCTAACTCTCATTGGTTCCAAATCAGGAAGAAATGATCGATGCATCACCTCATCCTTGGGATCATCTATGGAGGCCATGAAATCTAGGATGGCCTTATCCAAAGCCAACTTAGTATCTAGGAGATCATGTGAATGCAGAGAGTCAACAACCTATATGGGAGGAGTAGGTTGATAAAACTCCATATGAGGATGGATTTGTTGACCAGGATTAGCTGATGTTGACGAGATCATTGAGGAAGAAATATCAACCGTTGTAGTGACATGTGAGATCCATAAGATTCAACATCCTCGATGTGAGGTACCACCCAAGGATCGAAAGACTTTAGGGATCCAATGGTAAATGAAGAAATAATATTGATAGGAGAAACATTCATGGAAGGAGATGGTAGGGAAAGAGGGAATGTTCCCATAAGTGAAGAGTCTTTAAATTTCTTTGCACCCACACTGATATAAGATTGTTGGGTATCATCGAAAAAGGGTACATTAGACCCTGCATTGGATCCAAGGTCTGGGGTACAAAATGCAATTTGATCTATCGTCATTATTTTCTCTTGATGAGGGAAGTGTAAGACCCTAAATACTGATTAGACGATTGTAATAATCTTGTAGAACCAAGTGCACATGAGTAACAAGTTGTACTCAAGAGGCGCATCGATGATATCCATATAAACAAATATAGTCTTACCTCCTAAATTGATGGGTAAGGTGGTGACTATCCATCTAATTATTTCAATAGTGTTGAAGAAGTTTCAAGCTTAGGAGAGCCAAGGTCCTTCAAACAAGACATAGACATGAAACAAGTTGAGTCTCCTTCATTAATCAGAGTGTGGAGGATATCCCCCCCCCATCGATATCACTTTGATATCGAAAGTGATTTGATGGGAAATATTATGATGAACCTGATCATAATCAAATGTTATCAAACTCGATTCCGATCAACCATGCCTATGGAAAACATCAAGGATTTCCACTACGTTAGGAAACTTTGGAGAAATTTGAGTGCGAACATGGCACAGGGTGCATGTGCCAAGTATTCCACAATATTTTAGTTGTGGGTGGTATGTATATTTATAGTGTGTGTGATGTGTGTCGTTTGTCGAAGAAAACCCTTCAGGGGGTGAAGTAGTGTTTCAAAGGATGGCTTATCAATATGAAGAGGGCCACCAAGCTAAGAAGACGATGTTTAGTCATGAACAATAGGAGTAGGCTCATAATGGTCATAGTTCTTGGATCAAGTCTGCAAGTTGACCATCTGGTCACACATGAAAACTGTGGAATTCAAGGAAGACCCCTCATGTTGAGGGGTACGTACCATGCCCCCTTGCGGGGGGGGGGGGGGGGGGGGAGATTTGTTGCAACCATGTGTTGAGGTTGAGGGTGAAAATGATGAGTTAGTAAATGGAGACGTTGGGAACCCCTTTTTTGATCCAAATACTAATGGATCTCATCCTTCATGGGAAACTGATGAGTAGGGTGGTCCTCCCTAGAAATCGTGTAGAGGAACTAGCTCTTATTTTTCTCTTTCGTGCCCACCGCTTCATTTTTTGGGTGGGAGTGGTCCCTTCTTCAGTGCTGAATTTGTATTTTTATTCCTCTTCTTCTTTTCTCCGGGTTGCTGAGAATTCTTTGGTTGTGTGGATTGCACCAAATTCACCTTGGAGGTCTGAGTAGGGACCATTGTAGTTTAAGCATTAGAGACAAAATCTTACGAGTGTGATGATATAGAGATGTGACCCATATAGTTAACTAACTATCCCACATAGGCATGGTAAACAAAACCTACCACACCATCGACATGGGGTCCTGGGTTTGGGTTTTTAGGATCTGTCAATGGCCCGGGAGCATGCAGGATAATATCATAAAGAGTGCTCGATTAAGAGTGAATCAAATCTAGGTGTTGGGAACACATGATGGCTTGCTCCATGATATCCACTGCAAGCATAGCTATGTCCTTGGAAATGGGTAGTAAGAGGGACTTTGTAAACCACTCCATTAGGGGTTTGTATGGAATCTAGGTCTTGATCATTCTACATCTTCGCCTCCAGTCATGTATATGATCAGAAATGTGAGTGGTGGCATTGTGTTGTAGAGATGTCAAGAGATTCGTCCCAATCTTATACCATATTGGAAATTGGTAATGTGTTAGAAATGACATTGTCAAGTCATTTAAAATTTTAAAGGAAGTGCCTTCTAAGTCAATGTACCATTTTGTGGCATTCCAATCAAGGATATTTGGAAAATACACAATCTCACACTATCATTCACCAAATATTTGGATGAAAACCATAAATGATATGTCATGATGTGTGTGGAGGGGTTTTCTCATGGATTTTCATTGAATTTAGGTATGTTTGATGGTAGCTTCACATTCATGACCGACCATGAAGTCTTATGGGAAATATGGTTGTTTTTCTAATGTGACAAATAAGGAAAGTATAACGTTGCAAGGAAAGGAAACAATTGTTGGGCTCCGGATTTATAACATTTTCTTGCTGGTTCTTGAAGATATTGTTTACTCTCCTGAAGTCTTTTGTTTAGCAAATGGCATTCTCTCTGTGCTGTTACACATATATATTCCATTGTATACAGAAACCATGAAGTGCTTCCAAAGCCACAAATGAGCGAAGAATTCAACTATAAATGCAACAATAATCCTCTTTTGCGGAGAATAGCTGAACTTTGCAAGAATGCAGGGTGTTGGCTTATAGAGGATAATACTTATGATTATTTTATGATGGGTTGAAACATACTTGTGTAGAGGCTCCACACATTATCAATGTATTCTCTTTTTCTAAAGCTTATGGTATGATGGGCTGGCAAATTGGATAGATAGCATATCCTTTTGAAGTCAAGGGCCTTGGAGCACAACTATTTCAATCATTGGACAAAAGCTTGCTTTGTATTCACTGGAGCTTGGCCCTGGGGGGAACCGTTTGTTTGAATCGTTGAAACAACTGACATCAAGCATTTAAATTCGTGCATAACGCAAGGAAGGAAATCGTGGCATGATTGACTGTGTAAAACGTGTCTAATCCTCCGGTGATATTCTTAAATCCGTTTTATAACTTCTAGGGCGCAAAGCCATGACTGCCAGAGGTAAGAAGCATTATGTAACCTTGCCAGAGATCTGAAACGTTATGTAACATTGCCAGAGATCTGAAACGTGGTGTAACATTGCCAGAGAGAGCTGGAAACGTTATGTAACATTGCCAGAGATCTGAAACGTGGTGTAACATTGCCAGAGAGAGTTGGAAACGTTATGTAACATTGCCAGAGATCTGGAACGTATGTAAAGAGATGCGAGGCATTGCCAGAGGGTTGGAAAAACGTTATGCTATGCTCGAGAAAGGAAAATAATGTAGAGAAATATGTAGAGAGATCTGAAACGCTGCTATGTTTTTTGGGAGAAAGGAGATAGACAGAGCACATACTAGATAGGGGAATAGAACAAGAAATTGAACCTCCAAGCATTTTGTACTGTTCTTATTCTCAATGAAATAGTTAAGAGTTCCATGAATTCGACTGCTGTTGTTTGTAAGTTTGTTGTGGGTTATTTATTTCCCAGTATGTGTTGATTTAGAGAACGGCCTGTTGACAGAGAAGGTAGGGCCCCCTTCGATGGAAACAGAGCTGTGTATATATGGCATTTACAGTAGACTCCAGATTTGATTTTATCTTTCAGCAGTTTTCCCATTGGTTTAATAGAAGTAGCATTTCATTTCATTGCAATCGAGGGTTTAGCATTATCTTTTCAGCCATTGATTTCACTTCTTCAGTTTTCACATTTAGACTGCTTAACATTCAGGAACTAGTTTGGGTATCTCATGAGATAGAGAAGTTTCCCTTTGATTACAGTAGAGGGTTTATCTTTTACATGCATATACAGAACAATACCGGTTAGTACCGAGTAGTACCGAGTAGTACAGAGAAAAATAGGGTGCAGTAGCTCTTTCCAGCGAGTTTCTTTTAGCAGTTCAGAGATTATTTTGGCATCCTTTAAACCCCCTCTTCAGCATAGTCTCTATACATTTCTTTCATTAATAGAAATCATGTATTACTATATATCTATATTTATGGTTTCATCTCTGATACATTTCTGCTGCATTATTGAATATCTGTGATATCTTTGTGCATTTCTTTATTATATCTCCGCTCTCATTTCGTGTTGAAAATAATCTGGATTAGTGGTATCAGAGCAGGTTGCTCTTGATTGTTTTTCAGTGCATTTCCTTGACGAGGTTCGAGTATAAAAAGTTGCGTCTTGAGCTTTTCTTTCTTGAGGAAAATCTCTCTCTCCCAGTCAAGAAACCCTCCATGGAGGAAGAAAATAAAAACGACGGAGCATAAGATTCTATTAATCTATTGCTTAAGCAAGTTCTCATGCGACAGAGGGACAAAATGATGTAGAATTTTTCCCACATCCTTCAACGTCTGCTGATAAAAACATAAACATCTTCATCAAGAAACAACTTTGGAGGCACCTTGCCTTTCAAGGTACAAGTTAATTTCGATATTTTTGTATTTGAAGGATAGAAAGATGTAGATGCCCTAGAGAAATGGTTAAATATGCTAGAAGGTTATTCCTCTGTTTACAATTTTTCTGACAAGGAAAATATATCCTTCGCACTCCTTAAGGATCTCCCCCATGTCAAGCATTGGTGGGAAAATTATTGGGAGAAAATTTCCATAGAGGATTCTGAAATATATGGGCTCGAGCCTACTTGGTATTTTTTTGTGGATGCGGTCAAGGAAAAATATTACCTTGTTGGTAACTATGATGACCAGTACATGAGATGGACCACACTGCATCAAGAGAGGGGCCAAGTAGTGCCATAGTTCTCCAATAGCTTCCATACCTTGCGCACCAAGATGGGTATCAAAGATTTTGAGCAACATTTGGTTCTGAAATACCGTGGGACTCTAATAGATACATCCAAATTGAAATGGATTTTCTGGATATCTCATCACTAGGTGCTACTTATCGATATGTTGTTAAAATTGAGCAGAATTTTAAGCACCAGAACAAGCGGGAGTTCGGGTATACAAATACACAACACCAAAGTATGGTAAAGACAACCCTAACAACTAGCCTTTAAAAAACTAGTCCAAACCACATGAAAACAAGGGTAACAGAAAGATGAAGAAGGACACTGGAAAGTGATGTGATTTCTACAAAATCCCCTGGAATAACACTGATGAATGTCACTCAAAACAATCATTGGTGGTTGAGATCAAAGAAAAGGAGCCAAACCCTGATTTGGAATATAATTCAAAAAATAATGGAAGAAGACAGATCATCGATGCAAATGCCAATGGTACTATTGCGACCTCAACATCTCAAATAAAAGAACCAACATATCATGAAGAGGGGGAACACCTCTTCCATTCACAGATGTGAGTGAAGGGGACCCCATTGTATTTCATTGTTGATAGCGGAAGCCAGAAGAACCTCATCTCAATAGAGGTCGTCAAACATTTTGGATTGTCGACAACACCACACCCATAGCCATACAACATCAGGTGGCTTTGTCAAGGATGAGATCTTCATGTCAGCCAGCAGTGTTGATTTTCATACGACATCCAACCCTTCAAGGATGAGGTATTATGTGATGTTGCCCTGCTGGATGTATGTGATGTTATTTTGGGCCAACCATATATGTGGAAGTGCTATGTTATTTATGAGTCTCGATTCTGTAGTGTCATTGTTACTCTGGGGGTTCATATCTATAGGATACCAGTGGTAGTTTCGACTACTTTCCCACCTAAAAAGTGTTGTAAGGTAGTATTTCATACTACAAAATTAAGCTTCTTCACAGTTTGTTCAAAAGGTGAACAAAAGAGCACCACTACAACCTTAGTCCAAGCACCTTATGTCCAACTGAAGAAGGTCGAAAATATTGAAGCAAAGCACAAGGATTCCTTTTTTCACACATTCATCTCATGTAGCCATACTGGTTAAAATGGTCCAACCCTTCCAACCATAGGTTC
>CBVK0103070525.1:0-13961 GCA_900067695.1 Picea abies | reverse complement strand
GTGATACATTGTTTACAATACAATATACATATAGGAGCCAACGACATCAAAAACCCTAACCCAATGACCTGAACTAGTCAAAAACCCTAATTCCTTAATCGGAAATAGAAAAACATTGGTAAAAAACATGTGTCGAAAAATTGCCCAACAATGGACATGCAAAACGAGGAAAAAATGTGACACGTTTCCTGAGAAAAAAATGAAACACATGGTCTAGGTCTCTTTCCCTATCAAACTATCACACACTCTAGCAAGTTCGATACATCGCAAGGCAAGACATGGCCTTGACATAGACCTAGACCTATATATGGAAAAAACTAGACATGGCAAGGCATAGAAAGACCTATATATAGAGTTAGATCATGACCTAGACCATGACCTAGAGCTAGATTCAAGCCATGACCTAGAGGTAGAACTAGAGCATGGCATAGACCATGACCTAGACCCCCTTTTCTTCATCTACCTTAGGCCCCCACCTATGCCTAACCCTTAACCCCCTCCACACTTGAACCCTAAGTGCACTATGCATATACTCTTGTTGAAGGCCCCACAATCCTTACACCTCCATCTTGGTGCTTTAAACACAACCCTATGCCTGAAATCACTTTTAGTTTTAATCCTTGAGGTCCTAGTTTTCCCCAAACCCCTATACACTTTTATCTCTAAAGTTATTTGGTCCATATAATAAATGTTTTATCCGTTCCATTTAGAGTGCACACATGCCCTTGTGAGTAGAAACAAGTGAGGTTGGGTAATGTTTGTACCTCATATCATTTCCTAACACGAATGCACATATATTCCTGCTGGGAAGGGATATCATGCAGGCATACTCCTCAAAAAATTGAACTATCCTGACATATGCACATAGAAATAGCAACACCATACATGTCTTTTGTCTTTTTGTCTTTTTGGAAAGTAAACTTTTGTCTTGTCTAATTGGTAGACAAATTTGTGCAATTGGAAGACAAATATTAGTGAAATAAAACTTGTGTCTTCTTGTGTATTTTATAGACAAATTTGTGCAATTGGAAGACAATTGTCATTGGAAATCAAACTTGTGTCTTGTTGAGTAATTGTTAGACAAATTTGTGTAATTGGAAGACAATTGTCAGTGAAAGCAAACTTGTGTCTTCTTGTGTAATTGGTAGACAATTTTGTTGGAGTTAATTCACACACACCTAGGATTTATTTTTCCTAAGGTTTTACCTTCTTTATTAGTCATTATCCAGTATCCTATATTTTAGGATGAACATTCCTCTAGGGAGAGTATTCTCTTTAGTTTTCACTTCAGTTTGACTAGTTGAGTGGAGTCTAGATGATGCAATTGTTTTGTCACCATGCAACATTGGGATCATCACCAACTAATGCACATTAGTCTTGGTATCATCACCATACTAGTGCATTACCTATGATTCCCCGATATCCTCCTCACTTCACTCTATTTTAGTCAGTTAACTGAAGACTGGTAGACTAGTTAACTCAGTTAGGTTGCAGTTCACTCTCGTAACTTCCTGAGAGACTAGACTAGGTGGCATTTCACTCCCACAACTACTGGTGTGTGTCCAAATCACTCTAGACCACCACTATGCTGCATTGGCTTTTCCTCCAGTGTGCATTGGTTGAGTTATATAGAGTATATCATGTGTAAATTATTTATTATTGATTATGGTTAATGAGAATTATTCCATTCTTTCTCTCTTTCTTCTTCTTTATGTGTGTGGTATTTTCTAGCTAGATCTATTCTATGCAGGTTCAACACATTTATAAATTTTGTGTAATTGGAAGAAAATTGTTAGTTGAAAGCAAACTTGTGTCTTCTTCTGTAATTGGTAGAAAAAATTGTTTAACTAGAAGACAATTGTCATTGGAAATCAAAATTTTGTCTTCTTGTGTAATTGGTAAGACACATTTGTGTAATTGGAATATAATTGTCAGTGGAAAGAAAAAAAATTATGGTGTACTTGGAAGACAATTGTTATCTTTAAACATGGGGGACCTATGGAATCGAAGTAGAGAGTCTTCAAGGAAAGAAAAACCCATTGAAAAGGTAATTGAAGAAAGAGAATTTTAGGTATGTCAAAATGAAGACTTTTAGTGGAGGGAAATCCAAATTATCATAGAATATATGTCGTTGTTGTTTCTCCTCAATCATTACAATACAAGGAAATTATTTCAATAGAGGCCAATCTAGTATAGACTTCTATTGAACCTCATATCGCTATTTCATCAAGAAAAATTGTTTTGGATGACCAGATGATGGAGGATTTGCATGGACCTGATTATACAATGAATTAAATTAAAGAGCCAACTGGTGCACAAACATCTGCTAAAGAAGTTATGTGGTGTGACCTCTTGTTGGACATGAAGACATTCCATAAAAGGGTCATGGGTATGTCCACTCTCCTACCAGAATTGATCCACTAGTAATTGAAGGGGGAAGAATTGATATGTTTGTAACTCCACAACAGGGAGGTCAAGAGTGTTAGAATATGATTTCATCGTCCCTACCTAGATTCAGAAATGTGCGTTGAAGAAATCCTAAAGTCATTCAGGTGGATGAAAGTGGTCTAGAATCACTTAAATTTAAGTTACCTAACCGAACTATTCATTATCATTGTCATAAAATGATTAAAGAATATTTTGAACCAAAATATTATGCCACTAAATCTCAATTATTTTTGGCTTGGTTAAAATATAGAAGTTTGACTACTACTAGGAGAATTTTAGGCATTAAAAGAGTGAAAAGTTAAAAAACATTTAATCATATTGTTAGAAATCTTGTGGATGTTTTTTTAAAAATGGTAAGAAAACACATTCTAAATATTGTAATACATCTGAATGTGTCTTGTCACAATTATTTGTTAGCAAGATCACAATAAAATTTCACGTTCTCAAATAAACCACTCATCTCATGAAATGCAATATCAAAACCCTTAGAAAGTTTTCTAATAGAAAAGATAGTCGCGGCATAGGTGTCCAAACATATTTGTGGGCCTTCACTGGTAGGATACCTCATTCTGACATGAAGTTAGTTGGAGTAGTTAAGGGACTATTACATGTTTTTTGGAATGAGAACACTAGGCCTTCTTCCAGACAAAAATATGTAATAAAATTGAGAAAGAGATCTAGGGATAATGAACCCCACATTAAAAACTTTCTTGACATGAAACATATAGAATTGGATGAGATATTTGGGACTGTACATAGTGCACTTAACTTGATCCAAATATCTTTCCATAAATGTAATCCTTGGTATCTTCGAATCAACACAATTTGTAACACATGTTGTTGTAGATACCACATTGAGTATGGTTATTATTGTGACACACACACACACACACATGTGTGTGTGTCTGTGTGTGTGTATCATGTATTTCATAAAAATCTTGTGCAGGAATGCTCAGTTATATTACCATTGTCATCATCTAAATATTTTACTCATAGCATATTATGTATAAATCTGGAGGGTTATACATTCTATAAAATTCTTCCTTAGATGGGACATGCCCCAAGTGCAGTGGAGTGACATTAATGAGAAAGTTCATTCATGTGAGCGATGTGCATGAATTGGGGAGGAAGGAGGTTGACTTGGAAAGATTTAAATATGTCTCATATGATATTGACACAGGGTAGGAAAGGAAAAAGATACAATTGGTGACTTCTCGGGTACGAGTATGTGAATTCATCAAGGATTTCTTTGAAAAGAAATTACAATATGTCCAACATGTTTTTTAAATACCTCAATAGAACTACAATTTTAACTTCATAAATAACCATTAATATCAACAAGAATAAACCAAACCATTCACCACATATTCAACATAATAATGTAGAAAAAATCCTTGAGGTAGGGTAACACCATATATTAGTACTTATGGAAGGATAACACTCCTCAAGCAATCTTTGTTTGTTACAATAACAATATTCTTCACTATGCTTCAATACATTGCTTACACTTCTTTATATAACATTATCTCTCTCTTAGGAACATTCTTGTAGGTGGAACCTTCTAAAAATACTTCTCACCTTTATTTTGTTCATACTATTACATGTACATAGTCATATATCTATTATTACTTCGATTGGGTATCTCTGTAGGTATACTACCTTCAATCAATTGTTAAGTACCTTAATAGATCTGCAATTATATTTTCATAAATAACCCTTAATCTCAACAAGAATAAACCAAACCATTCACCAAATACTCAACATAAGAATGTAGACAAAACCATTAAGGTATGGTAACACCATATATTAATCCTTTTGGAAGGATAACACTCATGAAGCAATATTTCCTTGTTATAATAACAATATTCTTCACTATGCTTCAATACATTTCTTACACTTCTTTATATAACATTCTCTCTCTCCTAGGAATATTATAGAGAAGGAATATACTAGTAGGTTGAACCTTATAGAAATCATTATAAGCTTTATTGCACCCCATTACACACACATAGTCATATATATATATTGTTACTCCCATTGGGTACCTCCCTAGGTACCCCATATTGCCTCCATAGGTATACTACAATGTCGATGTGGCCCGATGGAATGACGAGTAATTTAGAATATGCAGAGATACATTTCACATTGGTATTGTATTATTACTGATTGATTTTGTTGAGAAATACACCCTTTAACTAAACAATGAGATTCAAATCCAATATTATCACGTAGAGAGTGTCAGCATAAATGTCCATATCACATACAGGCATGGAATAGATAGTCATGAAGAAAATAGAACTATATTGAAGGAGTATCACGTATACGTAAGTGATGATAGGTGCCATGAATTAGCCTATGTACAACATTTATTTCAGTTTGTTTACAATCACCTGGAGGAGAAAAGCATGGGATCAACATTAGATTTGGTCAGATGGTTGTGCGGGCCAATTTAAAAATTCTCATGTATTTCAATGGTTGTGTATGTTGCAAAAAAAATGAAGGTACCACATATTGGTAACTATTTCAAGTCTAGGAATGGGAAAGGGGAGCATTATGGAGCATATGCATGAATCAAAACAACATTACATGAGAAATAAATGAAGTTCACAACTATTGTCGTTATTCGAGATGAAAAATCCATTGTTTAATGGTGTTCTTCAGTAATGGGAAAGGGAACAAGAACCCATGAATACCAATCAACTAGGTAAGGACATGTACATATATATTTTTAGGAGGTGGTTGGTGTAGATTGATCATAGTGGTATGAATGAAAAAAAATCTAGGGAACTCAAGGATTCCATTCAGTTTGAACATCAAACAATGCAATAGTTGAAATATGGATGAGAAATCTCTCTTTATTTTTTTTTCCATGTAGTAGTAATGAATGAGATGATTGTGAATCCATAGATAGACTTGATCGATGGGATCGTGTATCACTCCCCATTTGTCAATGTATAACTATGGAATTATCCCAGTTGGGGTAGGACTAATAAAATATTTCATAATAAATTATCATCATGTCTTAGATCTCGTACTATCATGTTTGATGGATATGCTATTAAATTTTAAATAATTAGAATCAATTATTTATGCTTTAGTCATTTAGTGGACTCAAGTGTTGGAACTCCATTCTTTTAGGGCACATATCCACAATGTCTTCCCCAAAAGGTAATGAATAGGGCACTGATTATTGGTTGGCACATTTCTTAGAGGGAAATAAGAAATTCATTCTCTTAGTAACATACTCCAAAGGAATTGAATTTCTTATTGTGTCGATGGTTATTAAAGGGGAATATCTGACACATTATGAAACAACATGGAAGAAAGGTGGTTATGCATTTAATTATTATAGATCAGGTGACATTTTATACCACTTTACAAACTTGGTTGTTGGTACAAATCTCCAACTACAAACAATACCAAGTAAGAACGCATCAAAAGGTATGATACTTCTTTCCTTACTCTGAGCACAGGAATTCAATTTATACCATCAGTATTAGAAGTGATATTTATTTTCTACTTGAATGACCATGGGTATGTAAACCACCCAATGATTGTTGGAAATATGGGTTTTCTCTTTCCTTGTCATGTGTTGCTTCTCATTTCCTTGCCTTACCTTGCCTTGCCATGTCTTTCCTTTCCATTACTTTCCATGCCATACCTTTCCATGCCTTTCAATGCCTTGCCTTTCCATGCCTTTCCATGCCTTTCTTTTCCCTTCATTTCCTATACCTAGACCTAGACCTAGACCTTACCTTATATTTCCTTTCCTTGTCCTCCAATGCCTTGCCTTGCCTTGCCTTTCCATGACATGTATTTTCTTGTATAGCATTGCCTTGGATTTCCTTGTTCTTTTTTTCCTCGTCTTTTCATGCCTTGTCATTCCTTTCCTTTCCTTTCCTTTCCTTGTCATTCCATGTATTTTATTGTCTTTCCTTGCCTTCCCTTTCCTTCCCTTTCCTTTCCTTTTCTTGGCATGCCTTGTCTTGCCATGTATTTCATTTCCTTCCCTTGCCTTGCTATGAATTTTCTTTCCTTTTCTTTCCTTTCCTTGACTTCCCTTGTGTTTTCATGCCTTTCCTTACCTTATCTTTAAGTTCCTTGTCTTTCCATGCCTTTACTTGCCTTACCTTTCTACACCTTGATTTTCCTTCTCTTTCCTTTCCTTGTATTCCTTTTCCTTCTCATTCCTTTCCATGCTTTGTCTTTCCATTCCTTTCCTTTCCTTACCATGCCATATCTTTTTTAATTCATGGTATAGTTCTAATTCAAGGAAACACAAGGAAATGAAAGACATTTCAAGGCAAGGAAATGCAAGGAAAGCTAATGTTAAGGAAAGGAAATTCAATTTAATGCAAGGAAAAGTAAGGATAGACATGGCAAGGAAATGCATGGAAATCCAAGGTATAGGTATAGGTCTAGTTTTAGGTCTAAGTCTAGATCATGGTCTAGGTCATGGTCCAGGTCTAGTTCATGGTCTATGTCTAAGTCAAGGCAAGGAAAGGAAGGGAAAAGAAATGCAAGGAAACGAAAGAAAATTCAAGAAAAGAAAAGACAAGGAAATGCAAGGTAGGACATAGAAAGGCAAGGGAAGGAAAGGAAAGGAGAGGAAATGCAATGCTAGGAAAGGCAAGTTAATGCAAGGCAAGGGAAGGATAGACATGGAAAGGAAAGCTCTAGGTCTAGTTCTAGATCTAGGTTATGGTCTAGGTCATGGTCATGTTATAGGTATTTTAATTTTACAACAACATATTTTTTTTCTTTTTTGGATAATGATGAGAAATTTTGATACATGATACCTAATGTGGTGGAATAATAAATATCAAAAATTGTTGGAAAATAAAATTATGAATTTTAATTTTAATTCTGTCACATATAATTCACATATACATGCTCACATTGTGGATCATTAAGTACTTATGTGATGAATTCATAAATTTTCATTGTTTTATTGATATTCATCATTCCTTTCATAACCATAATGTGATTATGATGGTTCTAGTTGCAAGGAAAAACTTTGATGATCCAGGTGGATCTTAGTGGCCATCCACCTTCTCCACTGAATCAACATTTATGAGCTTGTGATTTTGATAAACCACGATGTTCACCCTTTTGATTTGAAATGTAATGTAATGTAATTCCTACAACACTAATACATTGAATCCCATTATAACTCCACAGTTAAGAACACTTGGGATAGAGTAGTATTGGGATGGGTGACCTCCTAGGAAGTCCCAGTGTTTTACATGCCTACAAAATTTTGTAAAATTAGACCAATTTATCCCACTTGCATCATGGGAATTATTCTCCTCTCACTCTATCATATATAATTGAGGTGAAGGAGGTGTTTTAAGAATTCAATGGAGTGTTATGTAAATCTTGTTGCAAACAAAGTGTAGCATACATCTCTTTCTCTTCAAGAGATAAACTACCACATTCTAACTAATTTTTGTTCTACATTTTTCTGTTATTTTATCCGTTAATAGAAGTTGGGTTTCACTATATTTTTGTATTTTTACTATATTTTCCTCTGTATCTCATTTTTCTCTCAGCATAATTTGGATCTGTCAAGATCTCTTTCTCTTTAGAGATAAGCTACCCCATTCTAACTAGTTTTCCTTTCATAGTGTTTTGTTATTTTATTCATTAATAGAAGTTGGGTTTCACTGTATTTCCATGTTTTTGCTATATTTTCCTGTGTATATAATTTTTTTCTCATCATAATCTAGATCAATTGTATTAGAGTAGTGAGTATCCTTGTCATTTCTCAGAGCATGTCCTTGACACGTTCATGGTATAGAGAGTTCGGTCTTGAGATAATTTCTCTTAAGAACAATCACTCTCAGTAGCCTAACTAACCTCCCATGGAGAAAGAGAAGAGAGATGATGGAGTAGGAGATCATTTCAAAATGTTTATCGAGGAATCCCTCATGCAATAGAAGAATGAGATGATGGAAAACTTCGCTCAGATCCTTCAACGACTACTGATGGTGGCTACGACATCTTCAACAAGAAACCATTTCATAGGAGAGACACCCTTCAAGGTAAAAATAAATTTTGATATCCCCTTATTTAAGACTAGATAGATGAAAATAATCTAGAAAAATAGTTGAATATGCTAGAATTTTATTACTCTATCCAAAAAAATTCTAAGAGAGAAAATGTCACCTTCACTCTCCATAAATACCTTCCCCATGTTATATATTTGTGGGAAGGTTACTAGGAGAGGTAAACCATGGATGAATCTATCCTCTTCAAGAGAGAACCCACTTGTGCATCCTTTCTATATTCCCTCAATGAGGAGTTATAGCCTATTATAAAATATGATTACTAGTACATGAGATGGATGACTCTACATAAATACAAGAGACCATATGGTGTTGGATTACACTTACATATTTCATACCTTTCACTCAAATCTGGGTATAAAATAGTCTGAGGGGAACTTGGTTTTGAAGTATCAAAATGCTCTACATAGGTACATTCAAATAAATATGGATTGTTTGGACATCACCTCACTAGGAGTTGCTTATCAATATGCAATCAAAATTGAGCATAAATTCAACTAGTGGAGTAAGAAGGAGTTCAAGTTTGAAAATATTCCATAAAAAAATCATGGAAAAGGAAAACCTAAATCACAAAACAAATGAAAAATCGATGAGAGTCAATCTCAAGAAAATCATTACAAGCAATCGGCTGAGAAGGGTGATGGGAAGTCTAAGAAATACACCAGAAAGTGTTGTAAGTTCCACAAAACCCCCTAGAACAACACCAATTAATGTCTCTCAAAAAATTCGTTGGTGGTCAAGTTCAAAGAAAAGGAATCATAAGTTGACTCATATTGTGATTTAGAGTACAATAAATGGAATAAAATCATTGATGCAAAATCCACTACTACCATCATGGCCACAACAATACAACCAAATGAAATAGAGGAGACTGAGGAGGGGAAGCACGTTTTGAAATTCCATATTTGCGTAAAGGGTACCCCACTACACTTCATTGTTGATAGTGGGAGATAAAAGAACCTGATCTCAACCAAGGTTGTCAAGAAATCTAATTTTCCAACGATGCCACACCCCCAACCATACACCATCAGATTGCTAAGCTGACAATGAGACATCCACGTTAGTCAATAGTGTTGCCTATAATACAACATCAAACTCTTCATGGATTAGTATTGTCTGATGTTTCCATACTTGAATTATGTGATTCTATTTTAGGACAACCATATATGTGGAAACATCATACTCTCTATGAGTCTCAGCCCCACTATTTCATTGTTACTCTAGTAGGTAAGGTCTATATGGTACCATAGGTATCTCCATCTACTTCCCTTTCATTTGTCTCAAAAAAATAGTGCAATACAATGATATCTCAGACCATAATTGTTTTTCTATTCATGATCCAAGAAGAAGGTGAACAAAAGGTTAGTGAAACAACTATAGCCTTGGCCCAAGACCTTTGTATCCAACAGAAGTAGGTGGACAAGATTGTATAGGAGAAAAAAGATATTTCTACTTCACCTATAAGCGTTCCTATGCACTACCACATCCTGCATTCCATTGAATCAATGATCGGTGCTCCCTTACCTAATGGTCCAATCTATAGATGATCCCTTCCAGAGAATGAGAGTCTTCCATATGTTTAACATAGCTCTATTGTCCACCTCCTTTTGCAGGTTTTCTTAGGGTTCCAACCATTATCCCCGATTGATATAGATCTTATTATTTCCATATTTGTTGACAGGATCGAACACCTCCACCACCAAGTTCACGATGTCCTTCCATGGGCCATGTACAAGAAGGAAAACTACTTCAACAAGGAAATCATCTCACCAAAGTTCATATTCAAAAACAAATTCCCCATATCTCTATGAAAATTGAAATAATGAGTATCATCGCTTCCTAATGGGGGAGAATTAATAAAGGTGGATCTCGGTGGCCATCCACCTTCTCCACTAAATCAAGGTTTAATTAACAAAATTACAGAATGATACTTTGTTACTCAACCGAAGACAAATATGGTTCCAACCATTATCCCCGATTGATATAGATCTTATTATTTCCATATTTGTTGACAAGATTGAACACCTCCACCAACAAGTTCACGATGTCCTTCCATGGGCCATGTACAAGAAGGAAAACTACTTCAACAAGGAAAGCATCTCACCAAAGTTCATATTCAAAAACAAATTCCCCATATCTCTATGAAAATTGAAATAATGAGTATCATCGCTTCCTAATGGGGGAGAATTAATAAAGGTGGATCTCGGTGGCCATCCACCTTCTCCACTAAATCAAGGTTTTTGAGTTTGTGGTTTTGATAAACCATGATTTTCACCCTTTTGATGGGGAATTTAATGTAATGTAATTCCTACAGATTTAATTTAATGTATCCCAGTATAAATCCACATTTAATCGTGCTTGGGATAAAGTAGTACTAGCATGGGTGACCTCCCAAGAAGTCCTAGTGTTTTACATGCCTATGAAATTTTGTAAACTTAGATAAATTTATCCCACATGAATCATGGGAATTATTCTCCTCTCACTCTCTCATATATAATTGAGGTGAAGGAGGTTCTTTAAGCATGCAATGGAGTGTTATGTAAATCTTGTTGTGAATGAACCATATCGAACATTTGTTTCTCTTCAGAGATAAGCTATCCAATTCTATCCAATTTGTGTTTTGTAGTGTTCTTTTATTTTATTCATTAATAGAAGTTGTGTTTCACTTTATTTATTTTTTTATGCTATATTTTCCTTTGTATCTGATTTCATTCTCAATGTAAATTGAATCAGTCAACAATATTTCTCTTTAGAGGTAAGCTACTCAATTCTAGCAAGTTTGTGTTCTACAGTGTTCTTCTATTTTATTCATTAACAAAAGTTGGATTTCAATGTATTTATATGTTTATGATATATTTTCCTTTGTATATCATTTTTTTCTCATCATAATCCAGATCATCTGAGCTCATATGAGGAAATTGGATGGTGAATGGGTGTTGTCTTAATTTTAATTTCACATATTGCATCATTACAAATACAAGGCAAGGAAAGACAAGCCAAGTCAATAGAATAAATGGAAAGGAAAATCATAGAAAGGAAAGGCTATACATGGAAAGGAAAGGGAAGGAAAGAAGAGGCTAGACATGACAAGGAAAGGCATGGAAAGACATGGAAAAACCTAGACCCTCTCAACATGTCTTTCCAAGGAAAGGTTAGGCAAGGCAAGGCAAGGCAAGGAAAGGCATGGAAATACAATGCATCACAAGACCTAGACCTATACCTAGACAAGGAAAGGAAACACGTGGAAAGGAAAGGCATAGAAAGGAAAGGCTATACATGGCAAGGAAGGGATAGACATGGAAAGGAAAAGAATGAGCAAAGACATAATATCTACAACAATTTGCATACATCCTTCTCTTTAATAAGACAATACTTCAAGATGGTTAGATCCCAATTTTACTAATATTGGGTTTAATCTTACCAATATCAATGTAGATCCAAATGATGGATTTAAAAAAAAGTTTGGACATGTGTTTGGAGTGCACATATTGGATTCTCTTAGGTTCAAATCCTTTGAGATCCACATCATGATCATGTTGGTGGAAAGTGAGAACTTTCGTAGAATGGTTACTAAAGTAGTTACCTACCAAAATACACCATTGAGTATCCAAAACAATATGTAATCCCACACCCATGATATAGAATTCATATTGGAGGATATAACCAAATTATTAGAATGTTCCACTTTGTTCACCACATGCTCACATTGAATATACTTTTTCCCTAGGATGCTAATGAGGAAGTGTGTATGAGTACATATATGGAGGATGAAATGCTTAACCTATTTCATAACAATAATGTTTATTATACTTTCAATATCAACATAGAAAATGCATTGTGTTATTTAATATGGGAATAAAATTTGGAAGTATCAAGTCTACCCAAAATAGTCATGGAAAAGAGGGAGAGTAAGGGTTCTCCTGTTTCTAATAGTGGAGGGGGATGGCCCACATGGAAAGGAAATACATGGCAAGGAAAGGAAAGGCTAGAGAAGGAAATGCAAGGAATGACAAGACATGGCAAGGAAAGACAAGGAAATACATGGAAAAGAAAGGCATGGAAAGCAACAATACAAGGCAAGGAATGGTATCCCAAAACATGGAAAGGAAAGTTAATACATGGAGAGTAAAGGACATGGAAAGGAAAGGAAAGGTATGGAAATGAAAGTCAAGTAAAGGCATGGAAAGACAAGGAAATTCAAGGCAAGGTAGGGAAAGGTAAGTCAAGGCATGGAAAGACATGGAAAGGAGAGGCATGGAAAGGTAATACATGGAAAGGAATATCAAGGCAAGGCATGACAAGACATGAAAGGCAAGGAAAGATAAGTAAATATAGGTAAAGTCATGTAAATACATGGAAAGTCATGGAAATGGAAGGCAATACATGGCAAGGAAAGACAAAGAAAGCAAAGGAAAGGAAATTAAAGGTTTGGAAAGGAAAGATAAGGAAAGACATGGAATAGAAAGGAAAGGCATGGAAAGGAAATGCACAAGACAAGGCAAGGAAATGCATGGAAATGAAAGGAAAGGAAAGGAAAGGCTAGACATGGAAAGAAAGTCAAGGAAATTCAAGAAGAGACAAGGCAAGGAAACACAAGGAAACTCATTACAAGGTCAATTAGGTGTCACAAGACCCAATGTAGTTTGGTTTTGAAACATGACACGATTAAGAGGAAAAGTCTGAAAGGAAAAGGATATCATTCTATTATATCATTTATAATAAAGTTGTTTGGAATTACTTTTCAACATTATTATGACCATATTAAGGTGCAAAATCCGTTCATATAGATTTCCATTAGTACATTGCGGTTGAAATGGTTTTTTGGCATTAACACTTTTGAAGAAAATGGAAATTGGTGAATAGTAAGGGATTTTACAAGATAAATATATTGATTTGAGTTGTTTGAGTGATATTATAAGGGAGAACCAATGATTGATAATATCAATGTCTTGTATGACATAGATTCTAGATGACTGTAACTAGCAAAAAAAGAACCACATGTTTACCCGAATCTAGTTAAGGACCATACATTCATCAACATCAAATAAAAAACAATGCAATTCATAAAATATGTTCCATGAAATGTGTGTGTGTGTGTGTGTGTGTGTTTATTCAATATTGTCTCAAATGTACATTTTTCACAAAATGGCACATCATGACTAATATACAAAACAACAACAAATACCCTAACATGGAAAAATTCCATATGGTCGTCTAGATAAAAAAAAGGAACTCATTGACCACTTCCACCCTCACAAATATCAGGAGCATCCTAGAAATCTATATTTATTCTCTTACTCAAAGAATCAGCGTGACTGGTTTTGTGCCTAGGTGTGGTTTGTCGCTCTAGAGTCTAGAAAAAGAAACAACATTCTTATAATTTTTTTCCACAATGAATTAACAAAATTACAGAATGATACTTTGTTACTCAACCGAAGACAAATA
>CBVK0103070504.1:163-14617 GCA_900067695.1 Picea abies | reverse complement strand
ATTCCTTAGGGTTTATACATTCTCTCCAGGGTGCACTTTGATTAGTGTAGGAAGAATGGCCCAGGGTGGGGAATGGTCCAGGTTCAGAAGACATGACAATTATTCTTCCTTGCTTGAGAAGAATAGTCCAGATATCTCATTGTTCTACTCTGAGGGCAAATATTCTTTCAGATCTCACATATGTGAGTGAAAGATTGGCCCAGATGATTCAGTTTATATCATAACATTGTTTATGTGCAGGTTGATATCAGATGATTGTTATGAAGACTGTATGACAATAGATGTATACTACTATGGTGGATGTGTTCCATTGTACGTGACTATATGTTGTTGATCAAGTACTTGTGTGTTACTTGGTGTGGTAGTGTACCACTGGATTGTAGTTATGTACTACTATGGATAAACACATTTGTGTTCTATTTTGTTTCGATTGCCTTGAATACTATCAACAATATTGGAAATGATTATCAGTTAGATGGATAATCAAAGGACAGAGATTTCCCAGACGAAAAATGGTTCAGAGAATTTACTCTTCTAGATTAGAAGAATGGCTCTTGTATCACTCTATGGAGTGAGCATCATGTCTGATTACTCAGATAGAGTATGGTTTCGAGAGATGATGCAGCCGATGACACTGATGATGATGATGGTGCTCATGATCTAGTCTATACAACTATGTTGATGCTACCGAGTGAATGGTATGTTTTTTGTGCTCAAGACCATTACCTGTAATACCTCCCTAGCTAGGAGGGAGTGTTGATATTATGGTAGTTGCGAGAGGTATTTACCTCCACGTGTAAACCTGACGAGGATAGAATACTCTGGGAAGCAAGAAGAAACCCTAATGAGTTGGATAATAACCCTACAAGACTTGTCAGCTCAAGAAGATAATTTATATTAGGTTATTAGCCTCCAAGAAAAGAAGTCGGCCATAAATAATAATATATACTGAACAGACAGATACCCAGAATGAGAATTCAGCCCAGGTAGTTAGCGAGAATTAGTATAAATACAGAAGGCCAATTCTCATTCTGGCAGGTAGTCTTAGAATTGTAGAGCAACACTTGTGCGCACTGCAGTTGCCCAGTTTCTGCGCAGGTTTGGAGGAGAGTTGTCGTTGCAGCTGCTGCAGCTGGCAGTTATGCTTGGACTATCTCTTGGCTAGGATTTGGACTATCTAATCAACTCTTGTTGATGCACTATCCTTGGGGAAAGGTGCACTACCATTTGTTTGGCTATCTAGCCTAGGGTTTGCTTCCGGAGTGATTCTCTGTCAAGGTTAAGGTGCTCTGAGGGTGGCTTCGGCCTATGGTTGGGTGACAAGGGTATTGTCAATGATAAAACAAATGCATCCACTTATATTCTAACACATAGACACTGAAATAAAACGAGGTCAATTAACATTCTCACAAAAAACTAACTTGTAATTATAAAGCATTAAAGTAAACAAGATACTAAAAATAAACATGAATACTTATCTTTTGTTTTTGTGTGGGGAGGCTCCATGGACTCCACCATTTGCTTTCTTTCTTCAGATCAACTATCTTCAACTTAAAGTACATAATCCTTAATTTCTGCTAAATCTTTCTTTGAGGGAGGAGATTCCTCTTCCTCTGCCACATGTGCTTGATACTTTCTTTTCCCTTTTCCTTGAGGAAAATCATAAGAAAAGTGTCCCAACTTTTGACAGTTGTAGCATCTAATCTTTGAAACATCTTTCTTCTTGTCTGGAACTCTTACGGAGTTAGCTTCTTTATTATTCTTCCCAAAGGAACTTCTTTTGTTCTTTTGAGTTGTAAGAGCTTTCTTCATCGACAATTAATCTCTTATGTTGGTCTGCAAGTCCAGATTCTTCGTGTCTGCAATCTACCCATAACTTATCAAACTTGGGTAACTTGCTTCTTGCACACACTCCTTGTACAAAAGGAATCCAAAATGTTGGAAACCCATTTAGGGTTGTGGTTACAAGTTCTTTGTCACTAATGACATCTCCAATAGTTGCAAGCTAATCTCTGATCTGAGAAACTCTCATAAGATAGGATGTGACATATTCTGAGTTATCCATCTTCATATTACATACAGATGCATAACCAAAGAACTAGAGTGTCTATTAAAAATTTATAGTTGGGAGCTTTTCTCTACCATCGATCCTTCCAAAAATGTCAAAACTAAGTACATATACTCCTAAACATTTTCCCAACAGAGGCCTCCTAGACTTTTGGGATGAGGCATTTCTTCAATCAAATCTGGCCTGCACTCCTCTATCATACGCCACCTTAATTCTGCATGGCTCACACCAGGGGGTAGATGAACCTTTAAATGTTGAATTAGCGTGCGCAGACTTCCCTGGGGAGTCGAGGACTCGGCATGGCTTCTGTGGGAAAAAAACCAGTACAAAAGACCACCTCGGGCGGACTTCCTGCCGGGACCTCCACACCTTGTAATTAATGAGTGAGGCGAGGTTTCAAACACCCTCTCTCTTCTTCATTTACTTCGAGCAGGTATCAGGGTGGAGATCAAGTTGAACTGGCACCTGGAGAACACGGTGATCCCTTCTGTAGCTGTACCCGACGCTTCGTCCCTTTGCGCAACTCTTTCTATCATCCCCAAGCGACTACAGGTTGTGACCTTGTGCCTATCTTCAAAGGTGCTTTCAGTGTTTTGGGGTTCATCTTGCCAAATGATAAACATTAGTGCCCCTTCTCTGAGCCTGCTCCTTTGTGACCAGGCACCAAAACCATGGGCTTGACTCTGGGCTCTTTCGGCGCTTCGGGGTTCGGGGTTTCGAGATGTGAGATGACGAGGAACCTTTACCATTTGAACTCTCGAATGTCGATGTGCCGACGTGACTAGATCTTGCGCCATGCGTCACCGGATCAGACAACCCATATTTTGTCTTGAAATATAGGTGCTTTCTCTTGAACTATATCTCGGGTAACTTGGTAGCCCCGAAACCTCGATGACCATCGATCAACTTTATATATGGATCTCGACCGCTGACAACAAAACTTCGCCCTCTCGCTTGACTTGTAACCTAAAAAGAGATTCTTCTGTGCTGTGCTTGGGCGCTTCTCATGCAACCTACAGACCTGGGTACTTTGTGCCCAAGACAAATAATGTTGCTAACATTAGGCTCCATGGGGGATAGAGTCGTCCCTGTGATGCTCTAAGAACTTATTTGCAGCTTCAGTGCCTTGCTATTGGGCTATGGAGTCATTTACTAAGCCGAAAATAATAAAAAGAAAGAAAATGAACAAAGAACCAAAAGGACAATATTTACAAACAAAGGAGCCGTCTAAGGCTCAAACAAAACATTTCTTCAGAAAATGCACATTTACTGGGCTGTTGACAACCTCCTCACCCTCCAAATCCTGCAACCTATATATGTTATTTGAGAAAACCTCAGAGATTCTGAAGGGCCCGATCCATAGGGCGTCAAACTTGCTGTGTTTGCCCTTATCCTGTCTGGGTGCATCCCACTTAAGCACCAAATCCCCGACTTCAAATTCCTTCTTCCTGACCTTCCTGTCAAAGGTCTGTTTGACCTTCTGTTGACGACTATGAGCTGCATCTATCACTTGTTCCCTGATCTATTGTACTTCCACAATCTGATGAATCCTTCTGATCATATGATCCGACTCTCCTTCATAATCTTGAAAGAACTTCGCCACAGGTAAGACGAGCTGAGTGGAAAAAACCGCCTCTGTCCCATAAAATAGTTGAAAAGGTGAGGTTCCCAAGGATTTTTTCGTTGTCACTCGATTGGCCCATAGGGTGAATTTGAGCTTTGAATCCCAGGCCCTCTTATTATCCTCCAATTATCTTTTAATGAGATTGATCAAGCTTTTGTTAGAAGATTCTGCCAGTCCATTTTCTTGAGGATAATAGGGGGTGGAGTGAATTAGTGAGATCTGGAACTGCTCACAGAACTTAATCAGAGGATCAAATTTGATAGAAGAAGCATTATCAGTGACGATCCTGCTGGGAAATCCAAATCTGGCTATGATATCCTCCAGGAAGTTGATAATTACTTTGTGTGATGCACTTCTGGTGGGGGCAGCTTCTATCCACTTGGTGAAATAATCTGTTGCAGTCAGGATCCATCTGTGTTGGCCACTTGAGGGAGGATGGATTTCCCTAATGAAGTCTAGCCCCCACTGTTGAAAAGGTGCTGAAGCCACTACAGGCTCAGTGGCAGTGGTCTAAGCTACTATTTTCCTGAGAAATTTTGGCATTTGATGCAGGCTCTAACTTCTCTACAGACATCAATGAACAAGGTGGGCCAGTAGTACCCAGCTCTGAGAATTTTGTGAGCTGTGGTCTTCCATAAATGATGCCCCCCACAAAGGCCGCTATGGAAATCAATCATAACTTTCTGGGCTTCTGGTGGGTTCAAACACCTCAGTAGCACCCCTAGAGGGTCTCTCCAGTACAAGACTTATTCAATGAGGCAATATTTGACCACCTTGAGCTTTAAAGCTCTCGCCTTACTTTTACCCATTCCATCCGGGGGCTTCAACTCCTACAGAAAGTACAAAATGTCTCGATACCAGGCGCATTCTGCCAGTGATAAGCCGTCTTGAGAGCTTTGGCTGGGCAACTCAGCTTGCTGAGTTCCTGAGCAAGTATTGATGAAACTAACGCCCAAGGCTTTGCAATTGGATTCAACCAGTAGCTTAGCTAAACCTTGCCCCTTAACCAACTTGGTGGGCTTTATCTCTAGGTCAAACTGCAGGATCTTAGCAATCCATTTGCCTCTTCTCCCATCTATGTCAGGCTGTACAAGGATGTCCCTCACAGAGGTTGAAGGAATGTATGCAGTTACCTTTGAGTGCATGACATAGACTCTAAAAGCTTTGAGAGCTTTCACTAAGGCATAGGCCTGTTTCTCCATGATTTCATACCTGATCTCTGCATCTCTTAATGCCCTACTGAAGAAGGCAATGGGTTTCTCTCGCCATTCCTCATTTTTCTGCAATAAGACCGCTGCTACTGTATCAAAAGAAGCAAAAGAGAAAATTAGGAAATCTTTGGAATAGTTAGGACTGATCAGCACAGGTGCCTCAGTCAATGTTCTTTTTATTTGGACAAAAGATTCCCTGGGTTCAACGGTCCATTTCACTTCATTTCCCTTCCTGAGCATGGCTGTGATGTGTTTCACCAGCTCAACAAAATTTGAGACGAATCTCCTCAGAAAATTAATCTTCCCCAAAAAGGCCTGAACTTCCTTCTTAGATCTGGGAAGTGACAGGGTCTAAATTGCCTCTACCCTACTGGAATCAATTCTTACTCCCTTTGCTGATACTATATGGCCTAGCAACTTCCCCTCCTTCATAGCAAACAAAGATTTCTTGGGATTTAGGGAAAGGCCAAACCTTCGACACTTCAAATTTTTTTTTCTCAGATGACAACAATGCTCTCTGTCAGACTTGGAGAAGACTGCTATGTCATCTAGATAGATCACCACAAACTTATCTTTCTTCTCAATGAAGGCTATGTCCATGGCTTGCTGAAATGTTGCTCCTGCATTCATCAATACAAAAGGCATTTTGGCATACTTGAATGTGCCCCAAGGAGTGGTGAAGGCCATTTTTTCTCTGTCCTCAAGCATGACTGATATCTGATTATAGCAAGAAAAACCATCAATCATGGATATCCTAGATGCACTAGTTACCCTCTGCAATATTTTCTCCATGTTGGGCAAGGGGTAGTTGTCTTTCTTTGAGCTCCTGTTCAGGTTCCTGAAATCAACACAGAGCCTGATTTCTCCACTTTTTTTTCTCACTAGGACCAAATTGGCCACCCATTCAGAATATCTCAAAGGGACAATGATTTGGGCATATAACAATTTCTTCACTTCTCTCTCCATGACAAGCAACAACATGGGATTTATCTGTCTCAGCTTCTGCATGAATGGCTTAGCCTCTTCTTTCAGTGGGATCTTGTGCTCAATGACAGATGTGTCATAAGTCTTGAGGTCTTCATAGGCCCATGCAAACACATCAGCGAATTCCTTTAATAACTCAGTATATTCCGCCCTCTGTTCATTGGTTAGGCTGCTTGATAATTTGACAAACTTAAGCTCCTTCCGCATGCCAATGTTACACTCAGCTGTGTCGGCATCTTCATTTGAAACCTTACCCTTTACTGCTACATCATTCCCATCGAACAATCTTTCTAAAGGGACTAGTCCCCTCAGAATGTGATTGCTAGGTAGCTGAATAATCTGGTGATTAGCAATTTCATTTAAAAACACCTCAGGGTGAGGGTCACCTTCCAGGTCAGGATCCTGATCAATGTGCAACGCAGAAAATTCATCAACAGATTGGAGAAATTTTTTGATTTCCAGATCATCTTCGAATACCTTCCAATGCTTGACATTGTCCGGTACAGAGGGCCTATATTTTATTTCAACATCATATTTGACCATAGGTAGCAGAGGAACTTTGAGCAAACTAGCTGAGACAGCTAAAGAATCAGCTGAAGTGTTTTCCCCCCTTGGAATGAAATAAATGTTAAAAGCCAAGAAGAAATTATCAATAAGGTCCCATACCTCATTTTTGTAATTTCTGAGCCGAGGATGAATAGCACGATAAGCATTTCTAACTTGCTGGATAATCAACTCAGCATCTCCAAATACTACTATCTCTTTAATTCCCATTTCTTTTGCAGCCCTCATACCCAGAACAAGAGCTTCATACTCTGCCACATTGTTGGTGGTTTCAAATTTCAGCTTATATGACAGGGATATGGTCTCTTGAGAAGGTGACATGAAAACTACTCCGGCGCCAACGCCTTCGCTAGAAGAAGCTCCGTCGAAAAACATCTTCCAAACATAAATGGTTGGAGGGGGAATTGGATAATTAAGATTGGGATGCTTTTTGACTTGGAAAGGGTCTTCAGGAGCATCAATGAGCTGCAATAAAATAGACCCCAAATCAGTGTCAAGTGCGAAGATAGGATGATTGGTGGGGTTTTTCTCATCGCTAACAATGTAGGCGAGCTGGGCTTCTCTGTACAGCCTCCTATGTTCCCCTCCAAAGACTGGAATAGTAGCACATGTGAGATCCATCTGTAATGTTCCTCCAAGCTTTTTAATCCAAGATCTTGACAACAACATGCCGAACTTGGGAGGAACATCGGTCACTACAATGTCCATGACCACACTCTTCATTGGCAGCTGAAACAAAGAAACCACCAGGTCTTTGATGACTCCTAGACATTGCACCCTCCTTGAATCGAAAGAGTACAAATCATGATAAGTCTTTGTCACCTCTAGTCCCAATTCTTCCATTACTATTTTGGGCATAAGGTTATGGGAAGCCCCTGAATCCATGAGGCAGTTATGCAACACTTTATCATGTATGTTCAGGGATGTGTAGAAAGGAGGGGATGAATCATCTCTATCTTCTACCATGGGACCTAGGACAACTGCTGGCTTTTCATCTTGGAGATTTATTGAGTTCATGGAAGGCTGGGGGGGCTCAGATTGTAGCAGCTTGGAGAGGGACCTTTTGAAATCTTCATTTTTAACTAGTTCAGATAGGGGTACAGGGATTCTAATCTTTTGAATCTCATGCTCAAAATTAAAGGAGGGAATAGGCTTAGGAGCTTCCCTTACCTCAGAGACATCTTCCTTGGCTGCTGGTGAAGTATTCTGAGTTTTCTTTCTTTTATTAGTGGTTGCTGCAGCTTTAGTAGGCCTTTTGTAGTGTCCCCAAGGCCGAGCCCCGATGTAAACTATGATCTGAAAGAGATTGTAAATATGTGTTATAGGCTGGTGAGCCAAGTTTTGTATAAGCTGTAGGTTTATGTGTTTTGTTAGGCCAGGGAGCCTAAGTGTTGAAGGCCAGGAGCCTGTTGATGTACTTGTATGTATGCAGATCAATTAATAAAATATAAACACCGCCAGTGCAGACCGACCACGATGAATGAGTGATGGGGGACTGAGCATCCACATAATGGGCAAGGAATTAGGGGCTGAAAGGTGGGAAAAGGGGCTGAGTGTGGAGCCTAGGGGGCTTAGGCCTGGAATAATATTTTAATATTATTTCCTAAAAAGCCATGTGCATATTATTTTATCCTAAGTCCTTTGGAAGGACCCGTGATTTCCCAAGTGGTGGGAGGAAGGCGTACGGATGGAACGCATGCAGTTCCCAGGGTGACAAGTGTCAACCCTGGTACATGCAAATATAAGTGCCGAGCTGAACCATGGGAGGGGATATTCTCTCCATTTGGACCCAAACATTTGGGGGTAGAACCGGTATGACCTCTGCCAGATACGTTGGTTCATCTCTGAAAGTCGTAAAGCCTGTGTTGTCCTGAAGAAACTGTGTACACCCTGTCCCGAGCTGTGAGTCTGTGTCTGTTCTAGGCAAACCCGGGAGCGCATTTGCTGAACAGGAACCCTGTGTTGAAATCGAGTGGAAGAATCCTTGGTTGTTGGGGAAAATTTGAGCTAGCCTGTGCGTGGAGCATGTTCCGAAATCATCCCGTGAGATTATCCTGTGACTGCTGAACCGTTTTGGGAAGCAATTGTCTGTGTTTCCCGTGGGTTGTTATGACCACGCGGTACTGGACTGCGTGAGGCTTGTTGGCCTGTGAGCGACTCCTCCAGGTGAGAGAGTGAGCAGAGGGAGAAGAGAACTCCTGGAAGGCACCCTGTAGTTGCCATAGAGCCTGGAGACTTCCGGTCCGGTCTGTTCCTGTGACCCAAGGTAAGGGAGACTGGCAGCCGAAGGACTGTCTAGGTGACAGAGAAGGTGCACTCTCTTGGGGTGGAACAAGCATGTGGGGAATGAGGGTCTGTGGACAGTGAGCGTGGGATTCCTGGGAGAGCTCTCTTCCTGGTGGTTTTGTATGTGCTATCTTCCCTGTAACCTTAGCCTAGCCTAGGATTCCTTGCCTTGGGGTGGAGCTCGGTCCCAGCTCGGGGGTGACCTACTGTTGAGCTGATGAACAGTGTGGTCTAAGGCTGGGAGGTTCATGGAAGGCCTGCACTTGGTTGGTGAATTCTATAGCTGTTAAAAGATAAGTATCTGAATTGTGTTTTATCACATTTGGCATGACTGTGCTGTTATGTATCATGTTTTCCGTTGTGTAAATGAGTTACTATTGATTGCTATGGCTTGCTTAATTATAGCAGTAACTTATATATTTTACTCTGAGAATTAAGTGTGTTTAATTGCGTTAAATGCATGTGGTTATAATTCCAACATGAATTATTTCTTAAAAATCCATGTATAGAATGGTAACTGAGAGGTTTGGAAACCTCGGTAGTGAAAGGGTACACTACACCTTTCCACTATGAGGGGATGATCCTGGCTATCAAAATTCCCTTCTTTCTTTTTTGACTTGAGATTATATCTGTTAGGAGTGTTGCTAGCTTTTCCCCCTCTACTCAACTCATTGATTTGAGTGTTGATGAGGGATTCTTCATATGCAGATTGAGTCAAATGAGGAAATGGGGAAGTGTCCTCGATGCAGTGGATCTGAGTATCGAGTTCATCCACCTCCTCCCCTTCTTCATGAGAAACTAGGTTTTTCTAGAGAGGGGTTTGAATCCTCTGATCATCTCTATCTCTGCTCTTTTGTTCCCTTGGGAAAGCCTGTGGCATATGGTTACCAGGCCTCCTGAAACCTCTGCTATCTGTATTTTGGGGATTTCTATACATGGGCTTCCCTTCTAATTTCTACCTTTCCATCCTGGCAGAAAGTGATTTCAGCACTCTAGTTGTCTCATCTGTTTGAAGGGGCAGGGGAGAGGAACCGGATGGGGAGGCTTCAGGCCTCTTCCTAGATATGTTTCTATCAGCAGTGTTCCTCAGTCGGTCAACAACCAATATGTTAGATTCTACCTCCACGACTGCATCCTGCATGTGGGCCAGAGTAGTGGATCTTCTTTCCCTCAATAGGAGGCAGAAATCGGGATCGAAGGCGCTAGCATAAGTGATCTTTGCAGAGGCTTCAGAGGGTTTTATCTCAGCAAGGATTTTATTGTACATTTTATTGAATCTCTTGGAGAAGTCAGAGACAAACTCTCCTTCTTTTCTCTTCAAAGACCCAAACTCTGTCATGTAATACATGAAGTCTTTTTTATCTCCCCACTGTGTCAAAAAGGCATTATCCAAAGCCTCAATCCCATCAATAGATCCAGGAGGTAGGGCCTTAAACCATTTTCTAGCCTCGCTTTGAAGACTATGGACAAAAATCCTCATCCATATGTCTGCATGCATGATAACATTATCATTTGTAAAACTGTAAAAGGCTTCTAGGTGTTCTTCTGTAGTTATGTCCCCCTCGCCTGTAAACTTAGGTAGCTGCTTGAGGTAACCATCTGCTAGAAGGGCATTGAGAGGCTGAGGTAACACAAGGGGAGCATACCTGGCGGCTATAATAGCCTCCATTCTGGTCATAGGGGGATTTTCTCATTCCATAGGGATATTATGTGGAGGAGAACTCGGAGGAGAAGGAGCTCGAAAAGGGGATACTGGAGATGAGATTCTAAGTGGAATGGGAAACAATAGGGGATTTAGGGAGAAGGCTAATGGTCTTAAGCCAACATATGCTTCTCTTTGTGCAAAAGCAACAACAGTAACAAGAGGAGGAGTGGTAAAGCTAGGAGTGGGGAAATCTTCTGTGGTCTTGGGTCTACGCCAAGGTACAGCTTCAGGGGAGAGGGGAGTGACAAGGATTTCTCCCTCCAATCCCAGACCAGGGGGGGGGAAACTCAACAGGAACACTCCTGAAATTCAGGAAACAGGAAACTTCATAAAAAGGTCTGCTAAGAAACTGAGGAGGAGAAAATGGAGTTCCTACAGAAGGAGATGGCAGATAACCTAGTTCGACAAAGAAAGCTTCTCCTTCAGAGGCCTTTCCTTTTTTGAGAACCACCTCTGGATTAGTTTCGGGTGTAGCTAGAGGCAGTTGTGGATGGGACCGCATGTGTCTGCCTCTGAAAGCCACAATTAACATGGTAGGTTCGCCATAGTGGAGTCGTCACAATGGAGTCACCAGGTGCACAGTAGCAATCTTCAAAGGCTCTGATACCTGATGCACCTTCAGAATCAGAGGCTCAATGTGGTTCAATCTTGGGAAAAAATTTCAACTTCGTCCCCGGTAACGGTGCCAAAAATGTTGGCGACGGAAGTCACTCCTAGATTGCAGCAGGAGTAGAGCCCGACGCCCATCATTTATGTCACGATTTGTTTATAAAAGGGGTGATTGAGTGGAAGTTAATTCAAAACAATATTGTTCTAACTTCGAAACTAGGCCAGGTATGCATGGACAAGTGAGGTCTTAGTCAAACTTTAGACAGTGAGTTGTAGTAAGGGTGAATAGGGGGAAGACTTGTATAAGAGAAATGAAAAGGTCTGTCGTAAACATCAGGTTTCTAATAGACTGTAGGAGAAAAAATCTAAACGCAAGATCTTCTTACATTCAAATGCAGAAAACCGGAGAATACAACAATGCAACAATAAATCCTTTATTGTAACAGAATTGCAATAATTCATGTGAATCAGTCAATCATGAACTCCCTCAGTATGAGATGAAAACTAGATGGGGTAAGAAAACTGTCTGTCATTAAATAAGAAATCTTACATACAGATGCATAACCAGAGAACTAGAGTGTCTATTAAAACTTTACAGTCGAGAGCTTCACTCTACCATCGATCCTTCCAAAAATGTCAAAACTAAGTACATATACTCATAAACATTTGCCCAACAGAGGCCTCCTAGACTTTCGGGATGAGGCGTCTCTTCAATCAAATCTGGCCTGCACTCCTCTGTCATACGCCACCTTAATTCTGCATGGCTCACGCCAGGGGGTAGCTGAGCCCTTAAATGTTGAATTAGCGTGCACAGACTTCCCTGGGGAGTCGAGGACTCGGCATGGCTTCTGTGGGAAGAAAATCAGTACAGAGGACCACCTCAGGTGGACTTCCTGCCGGGACCTCCACACCTTGTAATTAATGAGTGAGGCGAGGTTTCAACCAAACTCTCTCTTTTTCATTTACTCTGAGCGAGTATCAGGGTGGAGATCAAGTTGAACTGGCACCTGGAGAACACAGTGATCCCTTCTGCAGCTGTACCTGGCGCTTCGGCCCTTTGCACAGCTCTTTCTATCGCCCCCAAGCGACTACGGGCTGTGACCTTGTGCCTATCTTCAAAGGTGATTTCAGTGTTTCGGGGTTTGTCTTGCCAAATGATAAACGTTAGCACCCCTTCTCCGGGCCTGCTCCTTTGTGACCAGGCGCCAAAACCATGGGCCCGACTTTGGGCACTTTCGGCGCTTCGGGATTCAGGGTTTCGAGATGTGAGATGATGAGGAACCTTTACCCTTCAAACTCTCGAATGCCGATGTGCCGACGTGACTAGATCTTGCGCCATGCGTCACCGGATCGGACGACCCAGATTTTGTCTTGAAATATAGGTGCTTTCTCTGGAACTATATCTCGGGTAACTTGGTAGCCCCAAAACCTCGGTGACCATTGATCAGCTTCATAGATGGATCTCGACCGCTGACAACAAAACTTCGCCCGCTCGGTTGACTTGTAACCTGAAAAGAGATTCTTCCATGCTGCGCTTGGGCGCTTCTCGTGCAACCTGCAGACCTGGGTACTTTGTGCCCAAGACAAATAATGTTGCTAACAAAAACCAATTGATAAAGATGGATCATTAATATGATGCCCTTGATGAGAATGATAGATGTCCAAGTGGAAACCAATTGATAAAAATGGTTCATTGATATGATGCATTGATGAAGATGGATCAATGAGTTGTCATTGATACATGATGCATAGTTGATATATATGATGCAGTGGTGAATTGATGCAAAGATGAATCATTATTGTCTTATCATGGTTGATAAGGTGCACAAATGGATGAACTCCAAATTGGTCCCCTTATGGTGAAAGCCCTCACGGGAAGATGCTTTACGGATTGAGTTATCCTAGAAGAATGGTTGGAGGACCCGTGCTTGTATGTGGAATAATGAGATGAAGATCAATGAAGTTGTTGGTGAAACTATCCTAGATGGACAATGCTTGTCATGCCATTTCCAGTGGTATGTGGAATATCACATAACTCCTCATGGTTTGAGAGTTATGATCTTATGAAGTTGGAGGACCCCCATATGAAGGATTGAAGCCCCCAAGATCAAAGAAGTCAAAGTGCTTGAAAAGAAGAAGTCATTATTTAAATGATAAAGTAAAGTGACAAAATCAATAAATATTATTTAAATGATAAAATGAAGTGACAAAATCAAGAAGGAATATTTAAATGATAAAATATTGGAGAACTTTCTATTCATGGAAAGTGGTTAACCCAAAATAAGGAAAATGGGTTAAGTGACCTAGAAATGGGTTAAGTAACCTAAAAATTGGTTAAGTGACCTAGAAGATGAAAGTATAAATAAGAAGCTAGGATCTCTTGTAAAGTACATATTTGGTGAGAATCCTTTTTGTGGATCAATGGAGAGCTTCTTGTGAATATCTTTTGGAGTATTGATGGAGATCTTCTTGTGAGAGAATCTTCTTGATGTGGATCTCTTGAGCATGATTGAAGATCTATTCTTAGGAAGAGAGCAAGAGGAGGATCTCATGGACGCATCAAATTTTCGGCAATGTCGGAGATCTTGATGGAAAAATTCTCGGATTTACAGAAAACCCTATTTTTTGATGCCCATGTGGGCTGTATGTGTATAGGATGCATGTACACACGGGCTGGCTGTGTATAGGGTGAGTGTACACACAGGCTGACTGTGTACAGGGAGCGTGGAGAGGATAAAATCATGGAGATTTTTGTTTGAGTTGGTGCCAAGCTCTTGGATGATGAGGTTGGTTCTAGATCTGCATTCTATGGCCTCAGATCCATCACTGAGACACTGGTATGGTTACATTATTGTCTTGATGGATATTGTTGTTTGATGTGTTGTGAATGCTTAGGGCATTCTTGGTATGGATTCTATGATGTGGTTCAGTTTGGTTGATTTGGTTGATGGAGTAAGCAACACTCTTGTGATTCAGTAGTGACATGATTGCTATGGTATACTAGTTGTTTATACATGATATAGGTAGCATTCATATTGATTTGTTGAGGAGCATGAGAAAGCTATTGGAGAGCTTGGATGTGTTGTGACTGGCTATGGGTCAGTTTGGACAGTGGAAGACAGAAGAGAAAGTGATTGCAGGTTGCAGAGGATCTGAGCATGTGAAGAAGAGAAAAACCCTAGTTGCTCAGAAGCATACGCTTGTTGAATTATACACTGGCCGCGTTCACACGTGTGCTGTAGTGAGCCAGGGGGCATGCACACGCAGGCTGCACTGCTGACAGGTCGCGTACCTATTGACAGATTGATATCTGTTGAGGATTGTTGCCTCATCTCAGTTGGTGCTGAGAATGTAAGCTGAGTCTTGCATATAGAGCTGGTGCTCTTGTAGAGTTGTACTCTAT
>CBVK0103070409.1:0-12166 GCA_900067695.1 Picea abies | reverse complement strand
TTCCCTCTTTCCTCACTTCATGAGGATTTTTCTTGTACTTGGGTACCTAAAATGGAATCATTTGGCCAGGACCCAATTTTGGTTTGCATTATTTTCACTCGGTTAGGATTATTGGGAGTGGGGGTGTTAGAGCATATTTTTCATTCCCTTAACATTGATTTCTCACCTGGGTACTTTAGAATTTGATCTTGTAATTATAATGGTCAAAATTTCACTAATTTTGACCAATTGAGCCATAGGAGCACTCCATCCCTCGATTTAAGGGGGGGTCTTCTTTATTAGCTAGTGAAAGCATTTTTCTCTGATTTTCTCTGCTTTTAAGATTTTAGAAAGAGATTTCCTCTAATTTTGATCTTTAAGCCAAACTAGGTTCTTGCATACACTCATGCAATTTGAATTGCTTCTTTTTTAATTTGAATTTCCTCTGGTACTATGTTTCACTTCTTCATTCTTTGAGTAATTAATGAGAATTCAATTACCTAGTCAAACATTTTTCTTCTTCTCACTCTCTCCTTTATTTCTCTCTTGCAAATAGTTGAGAGTATTTCTACTCATTGTATTTATAGCTCTCTTTTATATCTTGTAGGTGATCATAAAATTTCACAACTATCATTGTGATGCACTAAATCATCAAGCTTTATTGGATTTGCTAGAAGCTTGTAAAAGCTACTTTCTCAAATTCCTAAGCTTTATTGGATTTGCTAGAAGCTTGTAAAAGCTACTTTCTCAAATTCCTTTGGCTAGAACTTGACCAAGTTCATGGTTATGGTCTCTAATGATGGTTTTTTTATCATCAAACTCAACAAAACATTGTATATTTGCCATGCAAGACAATGAAAGAATATTCTTATTCAAACTAGGAACAAACAAGAAATCATGCAACTCTAGAACATCACCTGAAGGCACACAAAAAGAGACAAATACCATTCCAATAAATAAATATGTGGAATCATCACCAACTCCAAATGTATGACGTCCTCAAATTCTTGAATATTGTAGAAATCCTTCTTCTTGAAGGTCATCTATATGTATGCTAAACTATCCACAAACCACCCTACACTAGAATCATTTTTTGTGGAAAGGCACAAAACCGTGGAGAATATGTCTCAATCTTGGATGCTAACTCATCCACTCTCATTGAATCTTTTTCACTCCCTCCAAACCATTTTGTTTAGTTGTGTTCCTCTTAGGACATTGAGATGCATAGTGGCCCATATTGTGGCACTTGAAGAATTTCATATGACTAAAGTCTTTCTTCCCCTAATTTGAAGACTCTGATTTTTCCTCCTTACTCCTCATGAGTTCTCCTTTCTTAACTCCTCTCCTCGCCATATTGATTAAGGATATATTATAGATACCATCCACTCTTATTGCATCTATTTCTCATCTTGTCTCCTCTAGGGAAAATTCATTCCAAATTTTTCCAAAGATAGGCATATTTTCATGAGCACAAACCTCCTAGACAAAGGATTCCAATGGTGCAAGAATTGTTTTTAGTCCTATGGGTACCAACTCCTCATCCTTGTGCTTCATCCCGATAGCTACAATTTGATATCTCAACTCAATGATAATCTTCATTCGGTAGTTAGCGACCATCTTTGTCTCATTCATGTGTGTGGTGGTGAGCTTGTTCCTTTGGGGTATTATGCAATAATATTCACACTTTGATACAGAGTAATCAAATCATCATACATGTCCTTTGTTTAGATCTTCTCCTCAATGTGAGGGATCAACTGGTCCTTCATAGGGTAAATAATGATTCTTTTTTCTAAATTGGTCTTCTTCTTATTGTGTTTGACCCATTACATAAGATCAATAGGCATTGTACCCTTCCAAGCTGCAAAACTCCAAATTTCAACTTCCTCCAACAACATTTGCAATCTGCACTTCCAAGGTATAAAGTAGGATGGGCCCTCTACCTAGTCACACTCTTTGAGACTAATACTAGTCATTCTTGTAGAGTTTGAACACACCTCAAACCAAAAGAGCATCGAGAAATAAAACAAATCAACAAGACATCATAGGTGCAGATCACATCTCAAGGATAAGTAACACTCCAATCACTAGAGTCTCATAGGTGTCTCACCCATAAACCTCAGACATGCTAGGTGCCTATGTTAGGGACAAATATGGTTTAATCACTAAAGTAGGGCATCACACTTGTTGAAATGCTTCAACATCTTTGTCCCATATGTTGTGACCCACTCCATACATAGTTCCTAAAATATTTCAAATTCACATCTCTAATACCATGTTTAATTTTCGAATACATTATATGTAGAGCCACACTTATAAATAAAATATAACATGTGTCTAGGTCTAAATCTACTTAGACATCTCTCAAAACAATGAATTTTCTTATACTAAAATTATGTTTGGAAATTTCAAAGTGGTTAAAACAACATATTACTAGTTAATTCAAAAAATTATATAGATAAGCTCTACATCTACATACACAAACCACTGAAAATTATAACATCAAGTGTAATTTGTAATGGCAATCGCTTCTCTCTATTACACTAAAAAGATAAACTACCAAGAAAATTAGCTCAAAATCTCTTGTATCTTTGCTTTGACTGATGTACCTTACCTTTCTCTTATATAATAAGAAGAGGCTATGGTTATGTTGACACACATGAATGTCTCGAGTCAACATTCACATGGAACTCATTAGAGGAAAGCACCCAAATTAGAGTCTCCATCCATTCCTCGATTTGCAGTGTTGACTTATCAATTTTGTATTTTGTATATTATTTTTATGGTTTTTGAGAAAAAGATTTGTTTGGGAGAGGGGTTGAATACTTACATAATCAAAATGACAAGGATGGAATAATTAATATTGAGCAACTGGATCAATGACACTACTTAGAAATCAAAAATAAAATTTATTTTCTTCCACAATCCCAAATTACTATATTTATACAAACCAACAAACCTATAATTTACTTTCACTAATTCATTGTGCAATAGGAAAACATAAAACCAAATATAATACTTAATTAATACACATTCATAAATAGAAACTCATATATCAACCTTGAAGGGATGCAACAAATGAATTATATAATGCTTCACCACAAATCTACATCATTGTATTATACCCGCCCATAGGAAGCTTGAAATTCAGATTACACGTTTCTCCTCTCAAGTTCCTCTTGATCAAAAAGAAAAAGTCAGTTACAATATCTCCATATCATATAGGAGAGTTTCAAGGATTTACAAATGTGGCTCTTCACCTTCCTTAACTCTTCTCATATTTCCCTAGTCGATTATGTGTTGATTGTAATTCAAAAGATTTATTAAATACTATAATTTATTTCAATGATATTACAAAGTTAAACTTGTTTCTTAGCCTATCATAAATTGGACCTTGTATATTGGCATAATCCAAAAGGAATATTTTGTCCATGATATGCTCTTTCACAAGTCGTGTCAACTCAATTTGAGTGATGGTCTTCGTTGTTTCTTATTTCTTCTTCTTCTCTAAAAATTTGTGTGCCAACTTTGTAAGCTCATGGATAGGAAGGAGCTCATCTTCTATCCAAAATATGGGTACTCTAAGTAGTTCAACCAGATCCATAGCCTAGGTTGAATACCCATCATTTTCTCATTGCAAGGCATTGATGTCTTCCATGGTGTCCCCGAGATTTCAATCGATGTGATGGATGTTAGAAGGAATCTGACTTATTTCCCTTGGGCCCAATGGTTGCATGTTGTCTAGGATGGGTTTACACTACTATTTTCAATTGATTATCTCATCCAAGTTCAATGCCTTCTTTTCCATTTTTGCTATCCTCCACTCTAATTGTCATTTAACCACCGAAATGTTGGTGCCAAACTCCTTGTAAGCATGGAGATGTTGGTATAAATCCTTGATAAGAGGCACAAGTTATTCTTGTTGCTTTTGAGTAAATGTATCAATTTCACCCAATTGTGTTTCAATACCTTGTAGTAATCCTCTTGATTTTCTAGGCTAGTAATGTGATTTTTTTCTTGATTTCTCCCATCAATTTGAAAATTAGTTCTCCCAAAGAAACTACACAAGCTCCATCAACTTCGTCAACTTCCTATCCATCCATCGATTAGATGAATAGAAGTAATGAAGAAAAATACAATTGGTCACTTTGCACAATCTTCAACATGAAATTAGAAGAAGCATGTCTCTCCTTAAATGTTGTAAAGCATCTAAATTTAGATTTAACCTTTAGTTTGCAAAATTTGATTAGAATTGTATCTCAAAAGTTAAAATTTGAATAACTAATATTGAATATGAGATTTGTATGAGTAAAATTTATAAATACCAAACCCTTAAAAGAGAATAATTAAATAATATATTTCTTGACTAATACTGTTTTTCCAAGATACAACACTAGGGAAAAACCCCAGGTACATCCCTTCATTTCCAGGATGTTACCTTAGGTAAAACCTAGATTATTTAGGGCACAAGGCCTTCAATGATGGGGGCTCAAAGGAATTGCAACAATATGCTCATCGTGAGCTCAACATGTCAACTGTGGGAATATAACCTGGGTGTGGAGTTTAACACTCTAACCCACAACCACTCGGGCTAGGTGCAATTGGCACTTCTCTACTAATACTTATTTTACATATTATTGTTTTTTCAAATTAAAAACATCACCATATCATTATATTATGTACAAATAAAATTTACAGCAACCCTTGGTAGAGGTCTGCCTCAAGGGAAACAAGCACCCTTACCAGTAAAGATTCATCATATTTGTTCATGACCATCTTATCAGAGTTTTGTGAAAAACATTTGCAAAACGAGGCTATGAACATGGTTAAACTGCATATGACTATCCAAACTATCATATAAAATAAGAGAGACAATACAAACTAGACATCAATCCTTAAGAGAATTAGGTATGTCCTCCCTAAAATCCTTGACCAATATGTATGCTCTATTCCTAAGTAGTTTCAGAAGACTGAGGGTTGTTATTCAGGACAATGTGGTTTTCTCGAGTGCCTTCAGAGCCATAGGAATTCTTTTGTTGCCTAGATGTGCCTACCTCCTCTCCAACTTGTGAAATAAATATGCCAATTCCAAAGACCACTTTTCACACGGCTTCTAAATTTCCCTCGAAAAACCTGATTGTGTGGATAATATCCTAGTGCTCCACCCTTGTGTTAACTAGATCTTGGGTAATTAATTTTTTACCAGGAAATAGGTCTCTACCAGTTTGAAGAACTTAATAGTCCTATTCCTTCAATAAACTAGGTCTTTAACCCAACCCCCAACTTCTTGCATGATCTTCTCATCCGCGAGGGCATGTTTCTTAGCTCGGACTACCTTCTTTATTCCATCAACCTCATGCTTGGCCTCTGCTGGGACTTTCCCTTTGAACAATTTATCATCTTCCCAAATGTATGAATTGATACAAATGATAGCATCAAATCCTTTGAGGCTGAGAACTATCCAAACAGTTCCCAAGATTTTCTCTTGCACGCCCCCACACTCCTACCCTAACTGTGAACCATCATGTTTTTAGATAACACCCACCTGAGATACAAATATGACCACAGGGGAAACACCTTATAACATAGGATGAAGGAAATGGAGTGAGAGACAAAAGAGGGGAGAAATAGAACACATGACTTCTCTGTCAGAGTAGGAATAGAGTCCATAGGAAGGACAACCTTCACTCTCCAAAACAAGACTAAACTCCCTCTCAACCACCAATAAAGCCAAACATTATGTCCAATTAACTATAGCTCACGAAAAAATGTTCCCTTGGGGATCCATCTCCTTTCCTCATTCCACTCTCTCCAAAAACCTAATCTACCAACAAGACCATATTAGTGTTCCATTCTAGTGACCACCTAAGAGAATTATTCACCCAACAACAATCATCATGACTCTAGAAACTTCTTGACTCTGCCACTTTAAGTTATCATCCTTGCCAATACTACACCCAATCGGTAGGTCAAGGCCAAAAACAAACTTGTTGTCACATGTTTTACCCTCATCCTTGTGCTCCCATAACCATCATCATATCAGTGTTTGACTAGGAGAGGAAAGAACTCCCCCCCTTCATCCTCGCTCCCACCTCTTGTAGAAAACGATACTATCACCCTACTCATCCCTTAATGAGAAAGTGGTGTTTGAATGACACGTTCAAGCCCCACTTGTTGACACCCCATCCAGGTGAATATTAATTTTACTTATTAAAATAATATAATTATTTCAGTAAATAACTAACTAATTTGTTCTATCTTCAATTCATATAACTTAAAAACTTGTTTTAACATGCAAATTCCACTCATTGCACAAAACATAACAAAATTCTCTTTTTTTCTTTTCCTCTTTGCTAAGAGATAATGTCGATGATGTTTATAGTCCCCTAAGACCAAAAAGATCTATTGGAAAAATAAAAGGATTCAAACTAAATATTTTTCAAGATGTTGTTTCTATATTTGAACATGGTGGAAATGAAAACACCAAGATCATTATGGTTATAAAAACTAATTAAGTTATGAAACTAGGTAAATTTATGTCATATATTTTTAAGAGTAGGGAAAGTTAAAGGAAATGATGATCATCATCAACCTCTAGTATCACAATTTTTCAAAGTGGTTCATCCCATAATGTTTTTGGATTAGTTCAATGACCAATTTCACTATGGAAGTCTTGAGCATTGATCCCAATTTTAACAATATTCATTTTGTTATTTAAGTTGATATAGGAAAAATACTTTTGATTGATGAAATTAGGATTTATAAAATCTTTGTAGTATTTCAACTTCATCTTATTAATGATTCATTGTCATTCCAAGTCTTATATTTAAACTTCAATGAGATGTAAATTTTAATATTATTATAAACTTCATCGAGATGTAAGAATTGATTGTCTTCTTTATGTTTCAGTAGCTAATCCAAGCCTCAAAAGCTCTCACCCGTCATATTTTAATCGTGTGTTGATTGTTGTTCATACTAGAAGCAATAATAGGGAGCCTATCTTTTCTCAACTTAAATAGTTTGTGCTTATGATCTAATATCTAATCATGGCTTTAGACTTCACCAAAGAGTTTCAATCAAGAGAATACGGTAAGGAGTGTTACATTTAATTTTAAAACTAAAACTATGGATTATGAAGCATTTTTGGATTTGTTTACTTTTATTTTAAGTCTCATAAGTGATGTTGTAGGTTCAAACTTCACATCCATAAAAAATGATTTGGATAATTAATGTGTTGAAAATGAATTTTTTCTTATCTCAATCCAAAATCTCAACATTTTTACATTTATTTTGTAGATCATAATAAGCTTTCCAACTACCAATAATTCTAGTCTTAACATTATTATAATTTGAGTTCAAATGACGATTAAAATAAATACCTAAGTATTTATTAAAATAGGATTACACCTCTTTAAATATATTATTACCACAAAAATTACTTTTTAATATACTTATCATAATAAATCAAATATATTTGCACCAAATTGTCTAAAAAGAATAAATCATAAATAATCATACTTTTGATAACCCTAGACATTTCATTTCCACTGAAAAGACAAGGTCCCTTCCTATGGGATCATTAGGTGAATGAAATTAAGAGGAAAGTTAATAGTATATACGCAAGCTAAACTTTGTTAAATATAAATTTGTGTTTGTCAAATAAAATTTTGTTTAAAATAATTTTTCTTCCATTAAATTAATTTAGATTAATGTAAAATGTTGATTATAATCAAATCCTAAAAAAAAAATTAATGGATATGTAAAATATAATTTTGATTATTGTCAAGATATATATTTGTATTATAATATTATTTTATGTAAATATCATAATTATAATATTTCTATTTGTAACTAAATTTGGTATTTTTTTTTTATATATATAATAGTATTTATATTTAGTATAGATATAAAATATCTCTCTATATATAGGGTTAATATATAATATATAATATGGACTTGTGTACGGTGTTGGAAAAGTTTTTGTTACGGTGGCGAGTTCTCTGGCATGGATCATGAGGTCAGCGCCCTTATGGGCACAACGGACGAGGAGGAATGGGAGCGGGAGGGTCTCTTCACCACAATTGATGAACTGTGTAATTAAAGGTTGGAGGGTGTCATTTAATTGATCCTTTACTACCCTTTGTTAAGACCGTAACCAATACCACCTCTCATTGTTTACCAAAGTTTATTCAGTCGAGCTCTGATGATATCAGTCAGGATCTGTCTCTGAAATCTGTGGCTTCTGGTCTGGGTATTGACCATTCTCAGAGACTAGGTGGTGGGGCTTGACTCTGGCTTTGCAAATTCTGGGACAAGTACTCAAAGGGTGAACACTTGGTCTCCAACCGACCACTTCTTGGCGAGCCCTTAGCGAGGGAATTTGACTGTAAAGGACTCCCTGCACAAGAAGAGTGTGAGGGTCTTGAAACCCAATACGGTGCATCGTCGCCTGGTTATCGGGATGGACATGGGCCTGGAGGAGACATGTCAACTCTCCATTTGTGCTCTGGTAGGAATGTTCGCATATAAGTCTAGGTGTAGTATCTATTTTTCGGAGTGGATGAAGGTGATTTGGTTGCCTATTATTGGTTATCTGCCAGACTACCTGACCTTTCCTTGTGGGTGGTTTGGACTGATTTTTAAAAGCCTGAAGGATGTTGAGCTTATCCTGAACAGGTTTTGGGATTTCAAGGGAGGTAGCATTATGTTGAGGAGGTGGAGAACATGTTTTGACCCCGCTACAAAGTATTTTCGTTTCAAGCATGTTTGGGTTTTGCTTCCAGGTTTACCACTAAAGATTTCGAACAAAAATGCCCTAGCGGCTATTGGAAACCTGTTAGATCATTTTCTGAAGGTCGATGAAGCTAGATTACTCTTGCCAGATAAGCGTATGGTGAGGATTTTAGTAGAGTTGGACATGCATGCAGGTCTTATGGATTCGTTAGAATTGGAGTGGTGCGGCCAAGTCATGGTGCAACATATTGATTATCAGGGATTACCCTTCCATTGCTTTACATGTAGACGGATGGGCCATCTACGTAAAGACTGCCCTAACGGTGCGGCCAAGTCATGGTGCAACATATTGATTATCAGGGATTACCCTTCCATTGCTTTACATGTAGACGGATGGGCCATCTACGTAAAGACTGCCCTAACAAGATTGACACCACTGAGCTGAAGGAAAATTTGGAAAATTGTTCAAAAGACTTGTATATGAGTGAAGAAGACAATAAAGAGTCAAGCTTGTGTGATGCCATGTGCACTGAAGATACTTTTGGAACCTTATCGGACTCCTTCATAGCTAAGTTAAAATCCTATTGTCCTACTTTATTTTTTAAACTTTCATTGTGGGAACGAGATTTCTTGGAAAAATCCTTCCCGTCAGTCCATTTGTTGTCTGTTGCTACTAATTGTAAAATTTTGGACTCCTCTGTATGGGGAGTTCCCCCCATTGTTTCTGGAGGGATTCCTCTCTCCCCGTCACAAGTTGTTTTCTCTGCTTCCTCACTTGCATCCTCTCTATTACTTACCTCCTTGGAAAATGATGAACTTGCCTTACCATCTTCTAGTCATCTAGTGTCGGAACCGATCTTGGATTCTGTCATTGATACTTTAATCTCGACTCTCTGGGATACCACTAGCCCTACTCCTTTATAAACCTATTGGGGATCGGAAATCCATGTTAACTCGATCTGTGAAATTGGGCAAAATCATAACTCTAAGGGAGATGGCCAGGGGAAAGCTCTTGCTTGATCGAGGGGTCTAGGCTTAGAAGTCTCTCCTATTAAAACAAGGAGTGTCTGTAAGAAGCAAGGGCTACAACCTTCTGTTGTTGATCAACATTCTGCTTCATCTCTGGATTTTGGGGTGCTTAGAGGCATGAAATCCCTCACACAAGGGATAAATCATGATCCTGCTCTCCCTGAACATCAGAGGGGTGGGAGGTCCCCTAAAATTCCCTTCTATGTGTAGAATGATTTCCTCTACTAATCCAGGTATAATTTTCTTACAAGAGACCTTAGTTGCTGAAGAAAAGGCCAAGAAGTTCATGAATTCTTTATGTCTTACTTGGATGCATAGTGCGATCAGTTCTGTAGGGAAGTCGAGTGGACTTCTGGGGGTGTGGAATCCAAATATTTTTTAGCTGCAACCTTATCTGTGTGCTAGTGGCATTTTATTGACGGGTCTTCATATTCCTAACAAAAGAAGGATATGCATGCTTAATCTTTATGGACCGTGTATCAAGCGTAGACAGTTTTGGGAACAAGTGGAAGCCAAGGGTTTGCTTTATCAGAGTGATCTTATTCTCATGGGAGATTTAAATTTATCTACAGGTATAGATAAAGTGTGGGGGTTGTCGGCCTTAATCGATCCACTAGTGACTTTTTTCAAAGATCATTTTTCAAAATATCATTTGGTGGATGTTGTGCCTTCGGAGGTGGTGCCAACTTGGCACAATGGAAGATTTGGGGTGGATGGGATACAAAAGAGATTAGACAGATTTTATGCTTCAGAATCTATTCTTAATGATTCTGCATTATACAGATCATGGGTGGAACTCCCTTTTATTTTCGATCATGCCCTTGTGCTCTTCCAATTGGATTATGGTATAAAGTTTGCGGCATATCCATTTAAATTTAATCCTGCGTTGTTGAAAGATGAGTCTTTTGGTGATCTAGTTCAGGATGTGTGGAGTTATCAACAGGATCCAGTGGTAGAAGGAGCACAAACAAGATTGGCTGGGAAGTTATTTAAACTAAAATCCCGAGTGAAGAAGTGGATAGCAGTAATGTAACAATCCGATCTACAAACCCCTGAAAAGATAGAAGAGGAGATTGTCGTCCTTACTAAACAAAGCTTAGAGACTCATCATTGTTATGATCATGGTCCCAGACTGAAAACACTTCATTCTGAAAGAAAAAAATTGTTGTTGGCAGATGAGGAACGTTGGCGCCAAAAGAGTAGGGCCACGTGGATTCAATGTGGGAACAAGAATACTAAATTTTTCCATCAGTTTTCCAGTTTTAGACGGAATAAAAAGAATTTGTGGGAGGTTAAGGAGGAGTTTGATCAAGTTCATGTTGGGTAGGAGGCTATAAAGGTTGAAGCGTTGAGATATTTCAAATCTTTTTATAAAGAGTCAGGTTGAAGCGTTGAGATATTTCAAATCTTTTTATAAAGAGTCAGCTCAAAATATGATAGAGGATCAGATTGCTTTTGTGCGTCTTTACCCTAGGATGGTCTCTGCGGAGGATGTGCTTATTCTTGAGAAACCTTGAACTATGAAGGAAGTTCTAGAAGTTCTAAGGGGTTTCATAAAAGATAAGAGCCTCGGTCCTGACAGGTGGACTGTGCAGTTTTTCCTACACTTCTTTATCTAGTTGCTAGCGATCTGTTGGAGCCAGTCGAGGAATCTTGTTTAACTTGAGTGGTGAACAGATCAAAGAACTCGACTTTTATAGCACTTATACCTAAGGTAAATGGTCCTGCTACCTTTGGATACTTTTAGTCAATTGCATTGTCCAGTCTGTGCTACAAGATAATTTCTAAGATTATTGCTAAATAATTTCTAAGATTATTGCTAAATGCATCAGACCCATTCTGTCTTGTACACTATCGAGGAGCAATTCAGATTCTTAAAAGGAAGGAAAATTATTGATGCCATAGGAACAGCATAGGAGTGCCTTCGCAGCATCAGAGAGAAAAAGATACAAGCATTAATCCTTAATATTGACTTAAAGAAATCCTATGACTGCATAATCTGGGATTTTATGAGGTTGGCTCTTTTACAATGTGGATTTGGGCTACCGACGACCAAGTGGATTATGGGCTGCATTACTTCAACTACCTTTGTGATCTTAATAAATGGAGAGCCTCGAGACTTTTTTAACAGTGGCAGAGGGCTCAGATAGGGGTGCCCGTTGTCACCTTTGCTCTTCATTTTAGTAATGGAAGGTTTGAGTATGGCTTTCAAAAGAAACCAAGAGGATGGCCTAGTGAAGGTATCAAGGCCAAGGCTTATCTGGATACTCCACCTAATTTTTGTTGATGAAATTCTTATTATGACCAAAGCATCTATTGTAGAATGGACGAAGATTCAAAATCTATTGACTATGTTTTGTAGCGCAACTGGTCTTTTGATAAATGCTCAGAAATCCTCCTTTTATTAGTATGGCATTCAACAACAAGT
>CBVK0103070399.1:0-12850 GCA_900067695.1 Picea abies | reverse complement strand
TGCACCAAGAAAGTATGGGAGGGCAGTGTTTCAATGAAAACATACAAAAGCAGTTGCACAAACAAGTACAGACGACACAGAACCATATTTTAACCCCTATTGAAAGCTGATATGATTCATCTCAAAACTAGAACAATGAGAGACTTGGCATGTCAAGCAATAATAAGAGAAAAGGTCAAGAACAAAAACACCCACCAAGCACAATAAAAATCACCAATGACGATGGTTAAATTTAAATATCAATGAAATAGAAGGATTACTGTGGGTTTGACACAAACCAACTCCGAAAGTACCAAAAAAACCTCAACAACCTAAACAAAAGGTCAAATTACAAGCATCTAATGAATTCCAGAATTATCAAGAATCAAAGAAAACAGTATAGGCTCTGACAAAAGCTGAAAACTGCAAATATATCACACTAAATAATCAAGGTGACAGAAAAACCAAACATCTGAACAAACTTCAATGTGAAGCAGGATGCGAAAAAATCAGTTATTACATTGGAAGAAAAGACCTGCCAATAGGCAATTCAGGAAGGTAACATCCATCCATCATATGACTACAGAACGAGAAACAAAGACATAAATTGGAACTCAAGAAATAAGTAAATATTGTTAAGCATAGAAGACATGAGAAAGGTAAGAAGCTTCTAACATTATTGTAGATCATGAAAAGGTGTCACAGAGCTTAAAAGCAAACATGATATTGGCTTGAAGAATCACAACATAATTTCTTTCATTCATTGATGGAGCAAACATGATTGGCCTCATTCAAAAACTCAAATGGAATTAGTACATGAAGATCATCATATGCTGAATTTATAGATGGAAAACATCAATGCAATAATGTATATCTGATATTCAGGAACAAAATAATATTATGTCAATGAAATCGGATATCTGATATTTCTGAACAATTACCTATGCAAATCCTTGTAAAAGAAAAATATTAAACCAAGAGGCTAAAAACAGACTGAGTGTAAATAAGAGAGACAAGATCATAATCAAACCTGATCAACCTCATCCCACCAACGAAATTCTGATTCAAGCTTGTTCCGAACAACGTTATACAGAAGAGTCGGATAAAATAAGGCGCGGGCACCTGCTCCAACAAACGCCCTCTTAGCAACCTTCTCTATCCGGACATCGTGTTCAGTAATCTTGACCGATTGATCTTTGCACTGCAATTTCTCACAATCGGGATCGGTTCCTGAATCGACCAAATCAACTTCCTTGATAAACATTGCTTTTACTGCGACTTGCAGTACCAGTACTTGTATCCACAGTTCGAGTAAAAGAAACCCCAAATAGTGCGTTACAGATGTTTCCTGTTTGCTCTAACCCTAACGGCTGGAGAGGATTACACTATAAAAGAAAACCCCAATATCGCATGTTCAATCAATCGAGCTTATTCTCAAATTATCCAATTTTCTTTTGAGTAAATCTCGGGGACCCTTAATTATATCATAAGTTTGTTGAATACATCGATAAAATGAACCGACTGGCCCTCAAAACCAATTCATGATGTCGGCGTGATCTCTTACTACACCCGCCCATCCATTTGCCCCCCAAAAATTAAAAATTAATTAAAACACCACAAAGCCGTAACTTTCACCTTGCAAAACCCAGAGCTACAACGCCTCAAGACTGATGTAAACCTAGTACCCAGACTCACCACCTCCGCCTCAACATCCAAGGTTCAATTCACAGGCACAAAACGGCCAATTTTATTCTGATTCTCCATTCGAAACCTAAAACTGTTTGCAGATTGACATAAAAAACACATACAACTACAATTAACCATCAGGAGAAAGAAAATCTCTTCATAGAATTTTAAACCAAAGAAATACTGTTAATTGACCAAAATATGCAAAATTGAAACGATAACACGGGCATACCAGGGCCGATTTTTAACCAGATTGAATCCGAGGCCAAACAGAGCCGATAGAGCGCCGATTTAAGTTGGATCACCGCCCGAATAAACAGATTTGTAGCCGAATGAGTTGAAAAAACGTAATCAAAGCGATTTACGGAGTCATCGTAAGATTTAAACGAGCTTTCAGGGTCAGTTCTCGCGGAATTGGTAAGAATTTCCTGCTCCACCTAACTCACTCAACAAACCCCACAGCCATCCCAAATGCTTTCATTCAACCAAAATACGACCACTTGTCCACCTCATCACATGCATGGCATGCCCATCGTTATCCCCGGTACAACGCGTCTCACATGTGCCACGTAAGACTAGGCCATCATGGCATACTCGGGCCGCTATACCATACTGGGGACACGTGGCGAGAATTTATTGTGGTTACCCTTATCTGATACCTGCGCACTTTGTTCTTTGGAATAAAAATTTTGGAATTAGCTTTTGTAGGAGGGACGCAGAATAGGAATATTGGTTTAATTTCTTTGCAAGGAAAATATAAAAAGATGATTCACGAATATTGCGGGACTTGCAAGGGTCTTTTCCTCTTTATGCAAACTAACTCTTGTGGTCCTCCTAGTGGTTAGGAGGTTGATGCCCAACTTAGTTGGGAAGGGATGTTGAATTTAGTAAATTAACTTGTCAAGTTTTTTTTACACATAATATTATGATAATAAAAATTTATTTTTAAGGTCACGACTAAGTCATATTAAATTGATGTATGAGATCTCTTTATTTATGGGACAAGGGATTCTTTTTGTCTAAGGATTTGATTGGTAAAGTCTATGGAGGTATACATACCTTACCTCCTCTAAATTTGAACTTGTGACCTTTTAAGAAGAAACACATGTTCTTAATCATTAGGCTCACTCAACTGTATAGATTTTGGTTTATAATTGTTGTTTATATCAAAATTAATTAATCCAAAGATTTGATCTCGTAATCTTTAGTTTGTAATTCATAATACTCAATCATTCTAACTAATCCACTAAACTAAAAATCTAAACATTTAATAAACACACAATTACATTTAAATGTTAAAGACTTTAAAAAATAAACTAAAAATCTAAACATTTAATAAACACACAATTACATTTAAATGTTGAAGACTTAAAAAAATGTTAATAAAAAAGTAAAATGATCTTGTCAATTTTCTTTTTTCTCATTTAAAACTAGTTATAGATAAATTTAAAATTTAAAAAAAATTAAAATTATAATAATGATGCAATGAATAAATAACACATGTCATGTCACACACAAGCTAAAATTTACTTTTCATGTTCATATTTTCCAAAATATTGAACAAAGGGTTAATGTTTTTTTGGTTTAATTTAATATCAATGTTTACACGAAACCAAATTTGTTTAACAAGGTTTGGGAAATGCGTGAGACATAAAGAAAGAAAAAACTCAAAATAAAAGTGAGGTAAGTGTATGAAGAGTTAAGAAAATGAAGAGAGAAAAATTCCAAATAAAAGTGAGGTAAGTGTATGAAGAGTTCGCTGAAGAAAATGAAGAGAGAAAAACTATAATATATAATTTTGAGATTAATTAAAGGTTTATCAAGATATAAGGAGAGTAGTCTCTCTTAAGTTTTGAGGTAAAAAAGAAGTGAGTAATATGTGGCAATAAATATACTTTAAGCGAAAGTTACGCTCTCGATTGTATATGAGATTTCATATTGAGTGTTTCTTTGAAAGTAAGATGGGAGGTTGCGGTTGGAGTTGGATATAGGGGTATGTCACAATTTTTGGCATTGAGTAAGATCCTTGATGAAGAGGGGGTCGTGGACCATGCCACACCTTTCTTATTACCAACCCCATTATATTAAACCATAAAACTCACACCCATGCAATCGCTCACACACATGCCTTTGTCGGCACCCAATCCTTCACCACACGTCAGTTTGACAACATGTAAACCTTCACCCAACGTCGGTGTGGTAGCACGCCATCCTTCATCCAATGCCAGTGTGGTGGCACTTAAACTTTCATCCAAAGTCAACATGGATTTGTGTGTACTTTGAAGATCGATCGAGGGTTGGCACGATGTGCATGAAGGTTATGTTAGGTAAAACAAAGAAGGGAGGTTTTTTTTAAGTTTAATGAAAAGGGAAGCACACCTTTAGTCTTCATAATGAATCCAAGATCTTAAAGTGAGGAATTCTAAATGAACAATAATATATACCACAGATCTTATAATTGACTGAATACGAGAAAAACTATTGTTCTTTCAATTTGGGCTCCTTGTTGCATGACTTACACATATATGTATTGGTCATGAGATGTGTGATGGTCAATCTTCATTCTTTGTTGGTGAGAGCAAATGTTGTGATAGGCTTAAGCCCTAAGATAGCTCGGGGTGACAATAAAATCATTCTTGATCTGGAGACAAGTAAATTGATAATGATGAAGTTTAGGAGAAAAGAATTATCTACATCTCATATGTGTTTGATGAACCTCCTTTAAAATTGCGATGTATACCTCTTTTAAAATTTTTAGGATTAAAAAACACATAAATGGAATGATAGAAGATTGTAAACATCCATGTCAAAAAAATGTAGAATAATCATAACCTTCACATACTAAGAGTATCAATAAGCATGCTTGGCCATATGAATGGAAAATTGAAATGCTAGAAAATGATATGCCTCCTTACCAATAACATAATCAATAAAACAACAATGTTGATGCAAGAAAATAATAATGTAAAACAATATATTAATAATAAAAAGATAAATTTTTAACTCTACAAAAACAATAACACAAGATACTTATCTCTTAAACCTAATAAATTTAGAAGTATGGAAATAAACACTCCCTCGACTCAAAGCCATACACAAATGTATACTTTCAACTCCATCACTCACTTAATTAAAAAGTTAAAAATATATATTTATTTAATTCTTACAAAAGTAAATAGCAAAAATATATCATTAAAATACACACTTTCACCTCTACTTTCCACCTCAAGATGAAATAAATTACTTTAACAAATTAATTCTAACAAAACAACATAAAACTATTTTATTTTTTTTACTTTCCTTATCTTATTCCATTTTCCACCTCTCCTTATCTTATTCCATTTTCCACCTCAAGATGAAATAAATTACTTTAACAAATTAATTCTAACAAAACAACATAAGACTAGTTTTTTTTTACTTTCCTTATCTTATTCCATTATTTTTATGGTATTGCTATATTCTCCATAATCAAAAGTTCACCCATGTTTTCGTCCTAAGTACTTAAACATGAGGAGTTGGAGTGCATAAGTACTTAGACCTTTGAGGACTAAGGAGTTCCATTATTTTTATGGTATTGCTATATTCTCCATAATCAAAAGTTCACCCATGTTTTCGTCCTAAGTACTTAAACATGTGAAGACTAAGGAGTTGGAGTGCATAAGTACTTAGACCTTTGAAGACTAAGGAGTTGGAGGAAGGACTAGGAAAATAACTCATATTTTATATGTATATGGGAACCAACGTCATGACTATCTCATGATGCACTTCTTTGAAAATAGGTGCAAGCCAATTGGTAGGTTGTTTATTTATGAGTAAATGGATTAAAATACTTTTGATGTGGTGGTACCATCTCTATCACATTCAAATTATTAAGGATTGTGTGTTTGACTAAAGATAATCAAACATGGTAAATAATCTATAGTACCTAACCTATCATGGCAAGTAAACCCTCACATAGGCAAGGAATAAACATGAACATGAATAAACATAGGACAAAATGCATTTAGTTGTCAAACACATTTTCTATGGATATCAAATGGTATGGATCACCTACAACCACTTGGATATCACGTTCCACATTAATCAATGTCATTTTCATATCATGAATTCACTATTCATATCATGAATTCACTATTTTAGATGGTGTTCTAAAGTTTTAGTACCTTATACTCCAAATAATTCACAAGGAAGGAATTTAACTTTTTGTCACTTCTCACATTTTCCATGTGAAGGAAACTGATATGGCACATGAAGACCTCGATAGAAGGTAGAAGTTATCTAATACTTTCCATATAAATCCAATCTTTTAAGAAAATGGAGCATTAATTGATCTTAAATTCATCAAAAGAGGAGATTGGTAAGGTAACCATTATCAATGAAGGAATTCATCTTTTTCACATTTTCTATGGGAAGGACACTGATATGGCATCAAAAGAGGAGATTGGTAAGGCAACCATTATCAATGAAGGAATTCATCTTTTTCACATTTTCATGGGAAGGAAACTGATATGGCACATGCAAACCCCATTTAGTTTATGATAAAAGGTTGTAGTTATTTAATATTTTTTATATAAATCCAACCTCTTAAGAAAATGGAGCATCCATTGATCTTAACATCAAAAGAGGAGACTTGTAAGGCAACCATTACTACTTGTTAATATAATATAGCCTTAGTGTTCTAAGATAGGCAATAAAGGAAATGGTTTCTCTAATGAATACATTTACCATGAGACTAGTGATGTTATGAAACAAGATGGAGCTACTTAGAAGAGTAGGAGTGGACCATGGGAGTGAAACATGGATGTAAAATATTAATGCATCGAAGATAACATGAACTTACTTTTCCAAGTTGGGAGAGATTGCACTCTTTTTTTTTTTTTTAGTTTTTCTGTAACATGTGGGACTAACCTGTGGCTAAGAAACCACGACTCAGGGGCATCTAAGCCATCAAAATCACCTGGGGATCGTACCCGGCCTGAGCCACACCAACCCTTAACATGGCTGGATTTTTTGTCCCTGCAGGTTTCAAACCGGTGACTTTAACATCACGGAGCGCCTTAACAACACACTCTATCACCGACTGTCCTACACCTCAGAGACAGGGAAAGATTGCACTCTTAGTTCTTTACATAAAACCTTTATAATCTAGATTATAAAAGATGTTTGTCTATAGTTTTGGAAGGAGCATTAGCAAACCTTCTTCTATATATAATTATGCCTTATTGTCATCTAGATCTATTTAGTATATTTAAGAGGTATACCTTAGAATATCAAGGGATAAATATCAGAATGTCCATTCATATACTTATTTCTGTTTATAAGAATATCTTATAGAAAAGTATGTTAAATTTTTAAAAATATGTTTTATGAGTGGGTTTAATGGTTAAGAATATGTGTTTCCTCCTTAGAGGTAGATGGGGGTTGGGTATGTACACCTACATAGACTAAGGAGTCGAATTGTCGCATGGAGGGGGTCCCTTGTAACAACCCATCAAGGTGTTATCTTAGCTATTTTTTTTCCTCATAAAACTGTGTACAACTGTAGCGTAACCATATTTAAATAATCAAAGTATATATAAAATTATAGCAAGAACATGATATAAAGGGGGGCGTGCCATGAACCCATAAAACATATGCAATTGTAACATCAAATCAAGACAACCAACAATGCACAATTAAAAACATTAAAGTAAAATTCCTATAATCCTTAGCTCTCTAGAGTATAAGCGTTGATCCAATAGTGCTCTAGATCCTACAAACCAATATTGAATCAACAGGGGAGAAATTGCACCTAACAGTCAACTTTCCGCCCAATTAATGCAACTACATTCAAAGGTGTTTCCCCCCTGAGTAGGTCTCAAGCTTAATGAGTTAAGAAATTTTAGGGCACACATAAACTCTTTGCAAGTAATTCATAGTTCCTAAAGGAATATCATGTATTAGACTCACAATTAATCAACCATAGTGGAGGCTCTTGGACTACAACACTCATAAAACCTTGCAAGTATGGTGTGTAGGGGTGTTACAACCACCCTATCCCTTGGTGATCGCAACCACACTCGGTAGTGATGCTCCTCTACAAGGATTTTACTACCACACTCGGTAGTGATGCCCCTCTACAATGATCTTACTACCACACTTGGTAGTGATGCCCCTCTATGTTGTAACATAGGTTAAAATTCTAAATAAAAATTTAAAATTTTTTCTAGAATAAATATTTTGAGTTTTGTATTAGCTCATTTTCTTAGTTTTTCTTCATTAGCATAGATTTTGATTTTAATTTGGATTATTTTTTATTTTTTATTTTATGTTAAAATCTATGTTGCATTGGTTTTCGGGATGGGGGAACGACTGGGATGGGGGGACGCGTCCCCGAGACAGCTAGAGCACACCCCTAAATTTTTCAGGGGAGGGTAAAAGTGTGTGTGTGTGTATATATATATATATATATATATATATATATACTGAGTTCGTATGTCGGAAGCATTGAGCGTTGCAGAGAAAGCCGCTGAGGAAGTTTTGATCGACTTGATGACAGAGAGAGTCATTTCAGAGAGAGGAGTGTCTACAGGTGTACAAGCATCTTCGATGAGAGGACTGCAAGCCTCTCTGTCCACTGCTCGAGCTGGACCATCCCAACCATCTGCTGAGAAATGAACGAAGCACAGAGATGATATCATGAATGTTAAGTTGATTCTGAGCATTCTACCTTCTTATCTACCACCTCTGAGTGGTGCAATAAACCGAGACAGTGTGCCCAGAGATTTTGAATATGAATTGGTCACTGCGTATCTTCCAAAGGGGATGTGCACAGTGCGCGCAGATCAGGATAAGATCACAGTGTTGAAGTTTAGTGACTTCAACCTCGGCGACAGGAAAGTGTACAATATGTTATCCCCATACAAGTATCTGACTAGAACCAAGGGAAAGAATTCAAAGATCGTTCCCCAACAGTGGACCATGAACCTCACGCAGTCCACACTACTTAATGTAATGAAGATTCCTCACTTCGGGAGGCATCAAGAAGTGAATGCCTACGTCAAGTTGTTTTTGTCCTACTATCATGGAGGATACTTATGGTTGAACCGCCACATCACAGTGGATCCGAATTTGATTAATCGGATAACAGGGCTTAGCATGCAAGGCTCTGACCCACAAGATTTTTACCCCGGAAAGACTGCAGATCACGCTCTCACCCAGAGAATAAAGGATACTTACGACGATGTAGAGAAGGGCACGTGAGGCTACAAGGTAGCCTCTATCCAGAGCGACACAATGCGCCTTGCCTGTCAGCTGATTGCAGGCAAGCTAGTTCGCAAGAACTGACCGACCCAGGTAACTGGATTCATAGTCGACCTCACAGGGAAGTGCGCGGAGGGACTACAGATGAATTGGGCGAAGTACCTCATGAACCAGCTGGAACTAGATTGCAAGGAAGCGTAGGATCAGGGATACGAATTCCACTTCAGCTGGCTTCTTATGTTGATCACTTTCATCACATGGGAGATGTCGGAAGTGCAACCTTCCCAGGCATCTGCCTTGCCAGCCCGCTCAGAGATGTGTATAAGAGACAGATTTGAACCTCTGGTCGCAAAGTTCAGTATGTTGTGGTACTCCAGCGACATGAACAAGCAGTGGCAATCAAATGTTGTATTCCAGATGTATTACAACTAGTTGAAGGTAGCCATACATGCCACACCTCGCATAACCCCGAACACACTTCACAGGTTTAGACCCTTAATGAAATTCAACGCGGACCACCATTTTATCTATATCACAATGCATGTTGATGAGCATAAACAATAGCTACAGTCATACTACAAGTTAACAGAGGATGACTTGGGAGGAGATTACCAAGGAATGGTCGACGAACCTCCTTGTTCTAGTGGACCTCGCAGAAATGTCTGATGTTGACAGCCCCGAAACTGCGTCGGATACAGCCGGACCTAGCAAGATAAAGAAGACTGAAGAGGCCCACAATTTAGACAGCGCATCTGTGAAGACCACGTCCATCTCAGCAGAGCAAGGAGGTGATGGCACATAAGTCGAACATAAGAAATTCGAGGTCACACTGCCAAGAGACGAGGAGGATCCCTCGAAGAAAAGGAAGGTTTCCCCTCCGAAACCTTCTTCAAGGAAGAAAATGAAAGCAACCAGAACCAAATTTGAGACCACCCTCACCTCAGATGACTTCGACTTCATCATCGCAGCACTGAATGATGCTTCGTTGGAGATAGCAGAGAAGCAAGAAGCTAAGCAGGAGGAGGTGTTTAGTCGCATTAAGGATGAGTTCTAAGGAGTGTAGTAGGCACTATAGTCCAGCCTCGTAGTATCCACTATGTCCCTGATAGTTGGAACACCAGAACTAGGTGATGAGCCCGCTCAATTACATCGCATTGCTGATACAATTGAAGCTTTCCTTCGACGAGCCTGGGAAGAGACAACACAAGCCACCTAGGCTTTAGCGCAAGTACAAAAAGACCTTGAGGACCAAAGAAGTGTTGCAAAAAAGGAAAAGCTTGTTCTCCAAGCAAAATGGGATGAAGAAAAAACAGAGCTACAACAAATAAAGGAACAATTGCTCGCCGAACAACTTGAAGTTAAAGAAAGGGTCAACAGAGCACTTCGCTCTGTGACAATCGTCAAAGTACAGACCGAGGAACAAGTTCCACAGTAGGTGGCACAACTGGAAGAGGTAATCCAGAAGCTACAACAACGCATCATCGACTTAGAGCTCTGCGCAATACCTGAAACCCCACAGGAGATAAGGAACCAAAGAGAAGAAGTTACCCGCAACGCAGTTGATAGATTAAAAGATCTTGCCTTGGAGTGCAAGCAGCTCAGTAACCGCAGTGCCCAAACCTATGAAAATCTCACTGAAAATCCAGAATTGCAAACACTGGAGTCGCAGCTCCAAGAAGTGAAGAAGAACGTAGATACACTACAGGAGCAGTTGAAGGACCTGACAGTTGTCGAAAGGTTGAAGAGATCTCAAGAACAACGCACAACTCAACATCAGATCCATATGATTCAAAGCAAAGTAATGGAAGTCACTCAATGACTTCAACCTATACAAGACAAGGCATGTCTGTTGTTTACAGAGGTCGACAGCCAATGAGCAGAGCTAGAACAGGTCGTCCTCACAGCAGAACAACGCTTAGAAGGACTAGTGAAAAACATAGTGATCCAGGAGTTCATTGAACAAGAGGCCACAACAAAGCAGCAAGTCGAAGCAGCTCGAGCCAAGCTTGAGGTGTTCGAGGTAGAATTGCTCAGACCAGAGTGAGTCGAGACGAGTCATAGGTGAGTGTTGGGGGCATGTTGGCCCTTGACCAAGTTTTGGGAGTTTCTTGGTCATGTTGACCTATTTTGGGACTTCGACAGCCTGTTGAAGGAGGAGCACAAGTCAAAGCTTAGATCACGGTATCTTGGCCCACTTTTGGGCCCCTTTTAGGGTTTTTGGGAATATGTAATGGGAATGGGATGTCGGCCCATGGGTTTTACCCATGTTTAGGCCTATTTTGTAATATATAAATAGATGCCTAGGCTAGATAGAAGTAGTAGTGCATCTATGTGATAAAGGCCGGTGAGATAAGTGATAAAGGAATGGCTAAGTGATAGATATATGTGATCAAAGGGTTGTAAGTGCTTTGTGCATACTGTGTGAGACTTGTAGAGCTGAGTGCAAGTCCCTGTGAAAGGCTGTAGAAGGCTTTGAGTTGTAACGCAAGGGAGAAGGATCTAGCAAGCTGCGTAGATCTTCTATCCTGTGCGGAGTAAGGGTTTTGAGGCTCTGTGCTTGTAACCGATTGACCGAAGACAATAAAGAAGAATAGTTGGTGGACGTAGCCCCAGGGTGGGGGTGAACCACGTAAACGCTATGTAATGTGCTTTGTGCTTTGTCTTGATGTATTTACATATCATATGTGAAATGCTATGATATGTTTAGATAGATCTATTCATGCTTCTAGATATTCATGCTTAGTGCTTGATATGCTCATTTCGATCCATTTGTATATGTTAAGTGCTTGAATACTGTAGATTAGTGTGAATGTTGCGAATTTTTGTCTTATAAGCAAAGTGGTTATTGAATGTATATTGAGAAACTAACGGTGCTAAGTGCTCTAGTAAGCTGTATAATCACAGATCTATGTCCTAGCTAAGGTTGCAGACACCTGAGTCTTGCAACCACCCCTACCTCTACCTCGGGTGAGACTTCATCTGCTTCGCAGGTGTTGCCAAAAGGGCCAGTAGTTAGGGCTTTGTTGGTGCGTTGTTGTAGCGTTGAACCATGGGTCTGCCCCTATGCCAACAAATGGTTCTGTTGCCGGAACTTGAAACTGTGATTGCTGGGAACTGAGAAAGAAGAATCTCTGTGCAAAGATTCATCCTGAAATTGTGAAAGCTTTATGCGTAGATCTGTACCCTAGTGCGCAGTATTCTACTTAATCTGTAAAGATCTATGCTAAAGAAAGAAGATCAGATCTGAAAGAAAGAAGCCCGATTTGAAGAAAAGAAGATCAAATCTAAAGGAAAGAAGCAAGATCTGAATGTTTTGTGCTTTAAGAAAGGTAAAAGTGGAAATTTCTGACTAAAAGAGGTAAGATCTGCAAGCTTTGTGCTCTGATAAAGGTAAGAATAGTTAAAAGTGTTAGATTTGAAAGCTTTGTTCCCTATAGAAGTAAGATAAGTGGAAAATTTTGTTTCTAGAATATGGATCTAGGTCTATTTAATAGAGTATGTCCTAGTTTGAAAGATAGGTCATTAATAGATGAAAGAAGATTTGATATGAGTAGATCTGATAAGAATAGTGAAAGATATGTTATACCTATGCAAAGAAAGAATGTTTGGACTAACGAATGGATGCAGGATCCTAGAAAGAAATTGTTGCACGTTAACTCATATGATCCTAGTGCGTAGTACAGAAGAAGATGGGGATCACTTAAAAGGAAGAGAGGATTAACCCTCTGTTACAGTTGTAGAAGACTGAGACATCTTTCTAAGGAATGCCCTGGTGGAAGACCTAGTTGTCTTTGTTGTAAAGATCTAGACCATGAAGTATTGGATTGCCCTAGAATGATTGCTAAGCTTGAAAGAATGAACCTGAATCAAGAAAACCCTAAGGCAGATCCAAAACCTACGGATGAACCTCGGAAAGAATCAGAGAAAGCATTGCTACAGATGA
>CBVK0103070346.1:0-10293 GCA_900067695.1 Picea abies | reverse complement strand
TTTAAAATGGGAGGTTCAATGCCCCTCCTTCTATGAAATGCGCATTGATGTGTTGGAATGTTGGCGCATTGTTGAGGTGGAGTGATGCTCTTGCATCATGTTGTGGCAATTTTCCCGTGGCCAAAATTTTTTCTATATCTACGAACCATGGAGAGTTAATAAAAATATAAATTAGATGTTCATGAGGAAAATTATCATCTACAATATCATTTTCACTTCCATTATAGATTCTAGAGAGGAAATCTGTAACGATATTCCATCTCAAGACTATATATTATATTGATGTTAAACTCCTATAGTAATAACAACCATCTACTAATTCTACCATTGGTTATTGTTTTATTCATTAAGAATCTAATGGTAGAGTGGTCTGTGTGAATAAACACTTTGTAACCCATTATATAATGTTTGAATTTTTTTATGCCATATTCGACAGATAGGAATTCATTTTCGGTAACAATATAATTGAGCGTGGATAGTGACAAGTTTTTTCTTATGAAATAGATGGCATAAGATAGTTGATCTTCATTTTCCCCTAAAAGAGCTCTGAGTGCTATGTCTGAAGTATATGTACTAATATGAAAGGGGAGGGTCCAATTGCCCCCCCTAAGTATTGGCATTGTGGAGAGTTTTTCTTTTAAGTCATCAAAGGAATTTTAATACCGTGAGTCCCATAAAAAATCAATATCTTTAATAATCAATTTGAAATTTGGTGATGCAATCTTTGTAAAATTATCAATGAATCTCTTATAATAACTGGCATGACCCCAAATAAGTCTTACCTCTTTTTGTGATTGTGGCACTGGAAGATACATGATGACTTTGATTTTGAATGGGTCTACCTTGATACCTGCACTAGAGATGTGATGGTTGAGAATGATACCTTATTTTCATAACATATTGCATTTTGAATTACTTAGAGAAAGGTAAGGTTCCTGACATGTAATCAATATTTTTTCCAAATTATCAAGTTCTTCTTTAAAAGTATCACTGTAAATAGAGAAGTTCCATATAATTTTTCACACATTCGTCAATCAAATTAGTAATAATTCCTAATACTAGACATTGAAATGTGGTGAGGGAATTTCATAAACCAAATGGAAAAACTCTATAGGCAAAGGGCCTCCATGGGCATGTGACTGTGGTATTTTCATGGTCTTTTGGTGAAATTTGTATTTGATTATACCCGCTAAAATCATCTAAGAAGGAGAAGTATTGCTTGTCTGACAAGGTATCCAACACATGATCAATAAATGGCAATGGGAAATAATCTCTTAGATTTCTTTATTAACATCCCTAAATTCAACACAAGTTCTCCATTTATCATTTTTCTTAGGGATGATCACAAGTCATGAAACCCACTTTCTATCGGATATGGGGTATATGAAGTTGGCATTCAATAATTTTTGGAGCTCTTCCTTCAAAATATCTCTTAGAGTGGGGTTTATGTGGAGTTGTGGTTCCTAAACACGTCTAGCATTCTCCTGAGTATAGATATGGTGTATGCAAGTATTAGGGGGAACTCCATGCATGTCTTTTTAATCCCATGTAAATGCACCAGATTGTTCTTGTAGCACCCAAATCACTTGTTCTTTTTTATCTTGGTCTAGTTGAGGGTTAATGTTTAACAATTTACCCAAGATTGTCTCAACCAGAACACTACAAGGGTTGAAAATTTATTTAATGGATAACACAGGAAGGGATGATGAACTTCCCAAATCACAATTCTCCTGAAAATAATTACTAAAGATGACATTATATGGAGAGGAGGATTTAGGATATTGTGTATCATTTGTGGTAGAGATGAATTGATTTAGAAAATTATCTTCATTTTCTTTTTCTTTCAACCCCATAGATATTTCAATGGTTAAAAGGGGTTGTGTGATTTCTTCTTTTTTGTAGGGTTCTTCTATCCATAGGGAATCTTCTACTAAAGATGACATTATATGGAGAGGAGGATTTAGGATATTGTGTATCATTTGTGGTAGAGATGAATTGATTTAGAAAATTATCTTCATTTTCTTTTTCTTTCAACCCCATAGATATTTCAATGGTTAAAAGGGGTTGTGTGATTTCTTCTTTTTTGTAGGGTTCTTCTATCCATAGGGAATCTTCTACTATTGGTTTTTCAAGTGGATAGAGAATATGTTTCTTCACAGATGCCCCATTTGAGATAGTCATTTCCCCAGATATACATCCAATAAAGGAATCATCCGTAGCTAAGAAAGGTCTCCCAAGAATCAAGGGATCGCCCTCCATGGTAGTCTTGGGATGAATGACCAAGAATTCCACAGGGTATTCCCATGAGTCTAGGGTGACAATGACATCATATAAGACACCAAAAGTATTAATTTAGGATCTATTAGCTAGTTCAAGCATTGGGGGTGTGGGTTGGATTGTGGGTGTGGGTCAGAGGCCATCTAATTGTAATATTTCCATATTATAATAGTTATAACATTTATTACTGCCCCTAGGTCAATTAGAGTGTTTTCTATGGGAATATGTCTGATGTAAGAAATGACTACAAGTTTTCCAGGATCAACATATTTCTTCATTATAACTTTTCTGGACATTAGTTTGACTAATTGACCTATAAATTGAATTGTACGGGGGTTTTCCTTTTTATCTTAGGTTTATTAAAACTTAATTCACTTATTATTTTCACATAAATAGGCACATCATTTATTTCTTGTAGTAAGGGAATTTTCACACAAACATTTTTCAATTTTGTTTCCAAGTCAAATCCAGGTTCAACCACATGTTTCTCTAAGGCTAGCCTCTTTGGGAAAGGAGGGGTTTTGGGTGCCTGCATTTTTTCTGAAGTAAAAATAGATGATATTTGTGTGGTGGTGATAAAACTTTTATAGGGGAGTTCATCCTTGGATGTTTGGATAGGAGTTTTATCCTCTTCAAGTTCTTCTTTAATGAAAACTATGGGGTTTTCTTTCTAGAGGACCTTTCCTAACCTTAAATGTATGTTTTGTAAGGGTATTGGGGTGATACCATAAGTTGGAAAGGCATGCAACTTAACATTGAAGAAGCGAAGCTCGAGAAGGAAAAATTTCCTTGTAAATGTATATTGTAATTTCATTGTAAATCTAGAACATTCATTATCTTGTAAATGTATATTGTAATTTCATTGTAAATCTAGAACATTCATTATAAGGTCATAGATCTAACAGTAGAAATTATGTTAGGTTTTTTTTCCCTAGAAGGAAACCCTTTGTTATGAAGGAAATGTATTGCAGCTATGCATTATGGAGAATATTATGTTATGAGATAGGATACTGTGAGATAAAGAAGAGGAAGTTACAACAGGTTTGTTGTAGGTTGTATCCCTTCATTTGCTGGATAATAATAAAGAAAGAACTTAGAAATTTCTCTAGTGGACATAGCCCACACTGGGTGAACCATGAAAATATGTGTCTCTATTGTATTGTGTATCTTCTGTGTTTTTTTTTCCGCATTTGTTTTATTGTATTGCTCCACAGTCCTGTTTTTATAACATATAATTTCCTCAGTGATTAGAATTTGTATATCTCAGATCACAGAGATTCCTCTCTGTAAGTTCTAGAAAAATGCCAGCATGATATTTATGTCATATCCATTCAATCTATTAAAATATTTTGTCCACGCCATATGATGTAAAATTTCCCTTGCCTGGTCAGTTACCTACAACAATGTGGGCTCTCATCATACACTTTGGCTGCCCATGTCTTCTTTAAACAGATGAGGACAACTATTGTTCCCGTCTACAACTTATTTTGACCATCTTTTGAGAAAATATTACCAGAAATGGTGAATATCATAGAATAACAATTGTATATAAAAATGTGAGTTTTCCCATTTATTGCAATCATTATGATCTTTTGATAGATGTGTAGAATATCTACCCCCCCATAAATGAAGAGGTCGACCTCGACTGCCAATATGTGTAGGTGTAATGATAGTAGGTAGCTCAAGTGAGAGGTAATTACTACGTCGTCGCCACCGCTACTGGGAGAACAGTCATAAATAACATTCAAAATCACTTTAATGATAATAATGAACAATAATCACTCTTTTGTGGGAAATTCAAATTTGCATACCTATGTTCAAAAAACATTTAAGGAAAAAGATTCCGAGAAATTTTAAATTTCTTCACGTGTCTAGAAATATTCCACATGTCATAACATTGTTAATTTTCCTTGTTATTGGATATAACTGGGATGATAGTCTCTTTGTTAGGAAAGGAAGTCTAGGAACACACAAAAAACTTGTCGTATTTTAAGATAAACTTCGATACCACAGACAGAGCCACTACTTCCAGCAGGCGTACATAGCCTTGACAAGGTTTCCTTTTAACCCATAGATGAGCTCGTATCCTTAATAAATAATTTGAATCGTCTTTTCCCAAAAAGAACAATATCCTGGTTTGGTAGCCAGATAGCGATAATTCCACTCACTAGATCGTAACCTAAGTGAATAAGTCAGCTTGTGATGAGACCTCTTGTCCTTTGAAAAAAATTCCAAAGGTCATTTCCTTGGTGTGGTAGCTATAGTGGGAATTTCACTTATGTTATTATTTGATGATCTTGGTAGGTTATCTCATGATGAGACCCCCTATCCTTTGTGGGAGAAGTTTATTAATTTACTTATATTTTATTTTTTGTTTCCATCATTTTTTTTTGTTTTTTTTTTAGGCTCTCTTAAGGGAGGCTCATCTACTCCTTAAGAGTGAGGGATGGTGTAAGAAGTGTAAGAATGCCAAGTAAAATGTGATTTAGACTCCTTATTATTATATGAAGGAAAATTATCATTCAAGTATATGTATATATATATATGAAAGAAATGAATTATGGTGGTTGAGGATTATGAACAATATTCAAGATAATCCATAGAAGTTAATCCAAAAAAAATTCGATAAGGTATGCTAGGTAGTTCACAAAAAAATGACAAATCATTACTATGATAATTAGAAGTGATGCTGGTGAAAATAAATTAGTGAAGGTCATACCCAAAGGAGTGGCTAACGTAATAATGGCATGCTTTTTCATGATAAAATAATCATGACTTTTGGGAGAAAAGGAACAACAATAAGGAAAAATGGTAGAAGGAACAACAGTTGTTCCTTTCGAATGAACAATGCTATTTGAAAAAGGGACGAAAATCATGACAAAGGGAACAACAGTTGTAACAAAGGGAATGGTTGTCGTTCCGCTCAAATGAATGGTACTGCATGCAAATGGAACAACAATCGTATGAAGGGAACAACAGTTGTTACATTCAAATGAACGAAAACGATGATGTTCAAAAAAAATTTAACCATCTACTTAAGCGATTGGAAACCTCCCGTAAACATTATTGTTTTAGTGAATCTAGGATTGATTAGTCATCAACTAAATTCATTTAATTTTTATGGGTAGGTTTGTTCAATGATGGTTTGTTAGTGTCATGCATTCATTTATTTACTACAGTCGCCCAATTTTTGTTGTGGACCATGACATATTCATCTTCTGTGAAAACAAGGTTTATATTTGATGGGTTTTACAAAGTGAGACAGGAGCAAGGAACAAAAAAGAGTCCTAATTATATTCATTATAGTCATATTTTCTAGTTCTTATTCTCTCAAGTGAATTCCCTAGAAATTAAAAACTAAAAACTCAATCAAGTATGTAAAGAAAGTTATATACAATATGTACGGTGCTGGTAAAAGTCATAATTTTATGAAGTTGAACCTGTTGGGTTACCTTCCCAGCCAACTAGAATCTAAATAGTAGCATCTTTACTTACTTCTTTGCAAAATGATTCTTTTGAAAGCGGCTAATGGTAGAGTCGTAGCCGATGTCCATTTACCAAAAAGGGAGAACTAGACCTGTCCATGGTAACTAAAGTGATAGTGCCATTATCATGAAGTTCATTGATTTCATATGGATGCAACCATCTTGTCTGTAATTTTCCAGGAAAATCCTAAAATCTGGAATCATAGAGAATTGCCCAATCACCTTTCTGGAAGGATTTCTTCTTGATATATTTATTGTTCCATATAGATCTTTGTTGATGAATAATAATTGTGCACTGTAGGGAGAATAGGCATGCTTTATCTAACTTATTGAGCTGCTATAAGCATTGTGTATTTGCCTCCGTAAGATCCAGTCCAATTTCTCAGGCCATCCTTAAAGTCTTGATCTCAAATTCGATTGGAAAGTTATTTTCCATAGACTATATGATAAGGAGAGTAGCCAGTCATGTTATGTCATGTCATGTGATAGGCCCATAAGGAATTTAAAAGCTTGACTGGCCAATTTTGGTGGTTTGTTGAGATTGTTTTTGTCAAAATTGCCTCCAAGAATTTACTGGTACTTTCTACTTGTTCATTTTCCTGTGGGTGGTAGGGGGAAGTAACTATATGTTTAATATGATAATTGTGCAGGGTGGTCATGATTTTATGGGTTTTAAATTGCAACCCTCTGTTAGTGATTACTTCCCTGGGTAATCCATAGAATACAAATAATTCAAATAGAAACTTAATGACTGCTTCCTCCATTGCATTTGACAAGGCTACTACCTCTATCCATTTGGTCATATATTATGTTGCAATTAATATATATGACTTATGGTTTGATTTTGGGTTGAAGGGGCCAACAAAGTCTAGTGCCCATCTCTCAAAAGGTTCTACCACCACTTGTTCTTGTAGGGGCATTTCATCAACTTGGCCTGGCCGACCCATCCTATGATAGTTCTCATAGGTCTGAACATATTTCTTTGAATCTTTGAATATTGAGGGCCAATAATATCCCATTAGTAAAATATTATGCCCAATTTTGCAGTCTGCAAAATGTCTTCCATAAGGCTCATCATGACCCACCTTCAATATGTCGTAAATTTCATCATATCTTACACACCTTCGGATCTAAAGATCATCCCCTATGTGGAAACGATATCCACCAATCTAGGTGAACCATGCACTGCATTAGACGATCAGTTTTCTTTCTCTTGATGATAGGTGTTCTGGTAGTTTCCCACCTACCAGATAATTTTCCACATCAACATACCATGGTGTCTTAATAGTGACAGTAAAAAGGTGTTCGTCTGGAAATTAGTCTTCAACTGTCAAAGAATCATCTTTTTTGGGTATGCGAAACAAGAAATCTTCAACGAGATTCTCTCTTCTGATCTGATCCTTGATGGTGATGTTGAATTCCTGCAATAGTAATAACCACCGAGTAACCCATCCATTATTAATCAATTTGTTAGATAAATATTTAATAGCAGAATGATCAGTATACCGAATAACTCGATAGCCCATTATATAGTTGCGGAATTTATTAATAGCATGTATAACAACTAAAAATTCTTTTTATGTTACTATATAATATAATTCAGCGGGAGTAATATTTTTTCTAATAAAATAAATAACATAAGGTTTCTTGTCTTCTTCTTGTCCAAGGGAAACACCTATGGAGATATCCAATGCATCTGTAGAACGATGAAATGGAAATTTCCAATTTGGTCCTCTCAGCACCGGTGATGTTGAGAACAACCTTTTGAGTTCTATAAACACAATATCACACTTATCAGACCTATAAAATTATTCATTACCAGTTAAAGAATGTAAAGGTGTAGTTGTTCCTGAAACATTTTCTATGAATCTACAATAATAGCCTACACAACCAAGGAAACTATGTACCTTAGTTTGTGTACGAGGTGTAGGTAGATTAAGAATTACCTCTATTTTTGTTGGATCTACATTAATTCCATCTGGAGAAATAGAATGTCATAGTACAACACCTTCGGTCATCATCATCGTATGAAATTTATCATGACTCAACATAGCCTAGTAGCAATGCATCGTTCCAGTACCTTCTCCAGATTGCTTAGATCTTGATCAAAATCACTGCCAGAAGGGGTGAAATCATCCATGTAAACTTCAAGTCCTTCATTAATCAGATCAAAAAATATGCTCAAAATGACTCTCTAGAATGTGGTTGGAGCATTACATAATCCAAAGAGAAGTACTCTATATGTGAAGGTACCCCAGGGACATCGAAATGTAGTTTTATCCTGGTCTTCAAGAGCAATATGGATCTGATTATAACCACTAAAGCCATCTAAGAAGGAAAAAAATTGCTTCCCTGCTAAAGCGTTAAGGACCTGATCAATAAAAGGTAAGGAAAAGTGGTCCTTCTGGGTAGCCTTATTGAGTTCTTTGTAGTCTACATAGATCCGCCATTTCCCATTCTTCTTGAGGATGATTACTAGTGGGGAAACCTACCAACTGTCTAAAATAGGATATATAAAATCTACATCTAACAGTTTATGTAACTCTTCTTTAACAATGTCCCTGAGATGAGGGTTCAATATTCGTTGGGGCTATCAGATGCATCGGGAATTTTCTCAATATAGATATGATGTGCACAGAGTTGGGGATCGAATCCCTTCATGTCAGGATACTCCCAAGAAAGATCATACTGATATTTAGAAAGGATCTAAATATTTTTTTGTTGTTGTTGCTCATTCAAATTAGCATTAATGTTTAGAAACCTTCCTGGTACAATTTCAACTGATATGTTGTTATGGACAACACTAGTGGGAATATGTTTCTCCATCAATTCTTCCAAAGGATATCCCTGTGCTTCATTATCTAAAACAACTATTAGCATTTGACATCTTAGGTTGCTTCTAATGGTTGGGATGTTAATAAATCTATTGATCACATCATATTCTAGTTGGTTCTTGAGTCTGAGAGATTCTTTGAATGTGAGATGAGATTGTAGATTTCTTTTGGATATATAGGTTGTGGGAACTGCTGATGTATGATAGGAAGAATTGGTTTAGCTGGAGGATACATGATGAGGTTCTTTGTAGCACTTCTTCTAGAAATTGTCATGTTTCCCATGCAACATCCTATGTATGCATCTACTGTTGAGAGCCATGGTCTTCCCAGTATCAATGGGTGTCCATTGAGTCCACTTATTGGGTTGATAACGAGGAAATCAACTGGGTATCAACCAATTTTAACAAAATTGAAGTAGGATTGAACGAGGTGATACCCAGGGAGTTACAGGTTTCGGTGGTAAATATAATAATGGTTTCCCCCAAATCCACTAGTGTATTTGGAAAAAAAAAAAAACATGTATATGCACTATTACCATAGGATTCCCTAGGTCTGTATACTTGACTAGCTCCTTCTTTTGTAGAATAAGATCAGACAAGGCTCCTACCACAGGAACAATTGATGGATTTTTAGCTTTCCTGACAAGATTCTTTCCACATAATTCATTAATTGTCTTTGCATAAATTGGGATGTATTGCATAGCCTGTAGGAGTGGGATATTAACATAGAGATTATTTAGTTCCCCTACAATATCAAATTTAGGATATACAACTAGTTTTTCTATCATTAGTCGCTCGAGAAACGAGGGAGGAGGAATCACGTCCTCATCAGGATTTTTTTGCTCAATTGTGTTTCCTCGTGCTCTACTTCTTCCATTATGACCAAAGTCGAGGGTGTTATTGTCAGTTGTATATTATTTTCATTCTCTTTTGCTTGGTCAATGTTACTTTCTTCAAAAGAAATTATGCGCTCTGACCTCAACCGTAGTTCATTGCACCCTACATAGTTGATTTCCCCGTCCAAATTCTCAATAATTTGCACAATATGGGTTGGTCTATTATTAGGATTTGGGTTGGGTTGAGATGGTTATTGAGGGTGCATTTGAGGTTGAAGGTTCTACGGTAATTGGAGTGGAGCCGACAAAGTGGGATGAGCTTGAGGAGTCATCCCCATGGGGAACTGCCAATTTTTATTCCAATTGGGGGCTTGGGCAGTTGTGTTAATCCACTGTCAAGGATAGGGGTTATTATTTGAATTCTTCCAATATGGGGTAGGGTATTGTGAGTTAGGCTAGGTAGGATTTTCATCTGGTTGATTTGGCTAGGGGGGATTTGCAACTGATTGATTTGGACAGGGTACAGTAGGATATTTGTAGGACTGCCAGGTGGGGTTAGCAAATGGTTGGCCCTGCCATGTGTTTCCAGAATTATGTTGTTGACCATACTGCCTAGAAAATAAAGAGGAAGGATCTTGTAGCATACCTGGGGGGCGAGCTTGCCATTGGTGACACTGGGCCATCAAATATACCGGTTTCATTTCCTCTTTCGCTTCTTTAAATAAAAAATTTAGTCTTGGGAGTGATGGACAATGCCCTGTTGCATGGTCTTTGGCATAGATGGAAAAAACCTGAACCACATCAAAAGGACATTCCCTCGGACCATGTTTCTTTCTACATTGGTGGAAAAATATGGCCAAGG
>CBVK0103070340.1:0-12091 GCA_900067695.1 Picea abies | reverse complement strand
AACAATATTGCCGCCAACGACCGATCAGGCACTCGAGCGAAGCGACCAACATTCGAGCCACCCAGACAAGTCTGCGAACAGCTTTTAGCCAGAGAACACGGCCTCAGGAGGGAAATGGATATGGAAGTTGGGACCTCCCAGGCAAAGCCACACCGAGGATGGGAACCAGGTAAGTGTATACCCCAAATGGAAAAAGCACCACGCTATCTTATTAGCTCAACCAGAGTAGGGGAACACACAGAATTTATGAAAGAACATGCCCTCATAGGAAAGTTCTTAGGGCTCTGGCCCACAGAACGAGATCTTTACAAATGGATCAAGCACTGGTGGAACCCCAAAGGGGACTACGAAGTCCAACTTAGCTCCAAAGGTTTTTTTACAATCATTCTATACAATATGGAAGATAAAGATAGGATATTCGAAAATGGGCCATACTTCTTCAACTCAACGGGGCTATTTCTACGTTTCTGGACCGAAAGATTCAGTCCTGACAAAGAAGATTTCACCATGGCCCCGGTGTGGATCCGCTTATACTTCTTACCTCAAGAGTTCTGGCTGGAAGAGATTCTAATGGGCATAGGGAATACCCTAGGCCAGTACGTGAAAGCCTCAGAAGCAACCAGACAGAGAAAATACACCTCCTATGCTAGGATCTGCGTCTACATGAACGTCACCAAAGCACTTCCAGGATTAGTAACTCTGGAATACCAAGACGAGGACTGGCACCAAACCCTGGACTACGAGCACATTCCCTTCTGATGTAGGAGATGTCACGAGCACGACCACCTCTACAAAGACTGCCCCCTCATCAAAATAGTCGCCAGGCCAAGCGAGCCATCACAAAAGGACGGATTCATTACCGTAGCATCAAAGAGGCGAAACCCACCACGGCGACAAACCCAGGGACAAATGCAAAATCTCACAACGAGAAACTCCTACGAGATCCTAAATCAGCTGCCATAGGAGGAGGAGATCCTAGATCTGCACAAGAACCCGCAACAACCACAGGAAAATCCTCTGAATACAACCCCCCCACCCAGGAGCCAAGAGCCAAACACTGAGGATAGGGGAGAAGGAGACAGGGATACCCCAATGCAGCTGGATGAGAGAGATCTTGCAGGCATAGACCTGGAGAAGTTGGAAGAGGCCCTGAATCAAAAGGACCTACAAACCCTTCCTGAAGAATAGTTGCGCAAGGTGCACAAGGTATTCCTCAACTCCTCCGCGGGATCTGCAACACGATTGGGCATAGCCACGGACACGAACTCTGGCTCAAAGAAAATCCCTTGGGAGAACAAGAGGAGAGGACGCAAGACAACACAACAACTGATCAAGGAGGCAGGCAACCTCATGATAAATTCTGGACAGATCCATAAGATCTCGGAGGTCTACCTCCAACCACCACCATCAACCCAATGATGAAGATCCTCACCTGGAACATTAGAGGACTGAATGGTAGGTCCAAACAAAGGACCCTCTGAGATTGCATAAAGGCAGAGAACCCAGATATCCTATTATTACAAGAAACCAAATGCACAGGCATAGAAGATGGCAACATCTTTCAGTGGGTCTAGCGAGATTGTAACTATATTTCAACAGATTCAACCGGAGCATCAGGGGGGCTGGCCATCCTCTGGAACCCCTCCAACATCAGCATCCACAACCTTTTTTCAATAGTGGGCACAATAACGGTGCACTTCGAGATCATTGGCTTGAATCAGGAAGGATTCATCATGAATGTTTATGGCCCCCACAACCAGCAAGACAAAGACAAACTCATGTAGAGGCTTGAACTCCTAAAGACCCTGGTAACCACCCACAACTGGATCTTAGGAGGCGACTTCAACATGATCCTCTCGCTGGAGGAAAAAACAGGAGGCACCAAAAGGATGGAACAAGACAGCGGTAAGTTCAAAACTCTCATTGACCATCTTAAGTTAGTAGATATAGAAAACAACAATGACACCTTCACTTGGTCGAATCGCAGGTCCGGCACCCAACATATCGCCTATAGATTGGACCACTTCTTGGTCTCGGAGGAGCTAATGGAGTCAGGCTCCCACCTGGAAAGCCTCATCCTGCCGAGAGCTGGCTTAGATCATTGGCCACTGGCCCTCAACATTAATATCGATGACACTCCCAAATTCAAGCCCTTTCACTTTGAGAAATTCTAGCTCCTACACCTAGACTTCCAACACCTAGCCAAAGCCTGGTGGGCACAAGCAGAAATCGATCATGGATCAAGCATGTATAAATTTCAGCAAAGACTCAAAAACTTTAAGCTGTTGCTGAAGCAGTGGAACAAGAGCAGCTTCGGAGACATTCTCCACAGTATTCGAGACATTGAAAGCCGGCTGGAGATGATACAGAGAACCTTCATTTCCAGATCTAGAACCACAGAACTAATGCAAGAGGAGGAAATGCTCATAATGCAACTAGAAGAAAGAAGGAAGCAGGAGGAAATACTTTGGAAACAAAAATATCGAGTACAGTGGCACAAGGAAGGGGAGCGAAACACCAAGTTCTTCCATAGAACAGTGATGCATCGACGTCATGTCAACAGAATCACCCACTTAGAAGATGGCCAAGGCAACATAGTCAGAGAACACTCCAAGATTGAGACAAAGCTAATCAATTTCTACTGGGAGCTCCTAACAGAAACCAGGGAGGATAGAACGGAGGCCATACAAAGAGTCACTAGGAACATACCGGCTTTAGTAACCCAAGAGCAGAATGTATCCCTCACCAGGCCCATCACCCAGGAAGAGGTGGATTAGGTAGTAAAGGACATGCCCCTAGGCAAGGCCCCGGGACTGGATGGGTTCACCACAAACTTCTTCCACCACTGTTGGGACCTGATCAGAAGAGACGTCTGGGAAGTTGTAGAGGAATCGCGAGCTTCAGGCATGGTTCTACCGGCCCTTAATGCAACCTTCCTAACCCTCATTCCAAAAGAAGAACGAGTCACCAACCCTAAACACTTCAGACCCATATCCCTTTGTAACATAGTCTATAAAATCATCACAAAGGTAATAGCAAACAGGCTGAAACCCATCCTGACTCACATCATTTCCAAGGAACAGGCCGGGTACGTGGAGGGAAGGAAAATAATGGATAGCATCATCCTGGTGCACGAGGTCATCCATTCTCTTAAAACCTCCAAAACCCTAGGTATGTTAAACAAACTGGACCTCTCTAAAGCATTTGACAGAGCCAGTTGGCAATATCTTAAAGCCATCCTCAACTCCTTTGGATTTGATTAGGGCTGGGTTAAATGGATTCTCAACCTCATCTCTTCCACCTTCTTCTCTATCTTGGTTAATGGTGTCCCGTCCAGGCCCTTCTCACCCTCTTGCAGCATTCGACAAGGACACCCCCTCTCACCCTTCCTTTTCGTGCTCATGGCGGAAGTCTTAGGTAGATCTATCAAAGAAGCACTCACAGATGACTCCCTTAAAGGGATACCTCTCCACAATCTTCAGCCAGCCCTCTTTCACAGCCAATTCGTAGACGACACTCTCCTTCTCAACTCCCCCTCAGCAAGGGAGGCCTTGGCTCTCAATTCCATCCTCTCTGACTTCACGGAAGCCTCTGGTATGTCGCTAAACTTGGATAAATCCAATCTCTACTTTTTTAACACTCCTGCACCTGTACAAGTACACATTTCCAGACTCCTAGGTATACCCAGGAGCTCCCTTCCGTCCAACTACTTAGGCATCCCCCTCATGAGTGTTGCGGCCAGATCTATCTCCTGGGATAGCCTTCTTCTCTCCATATCCAACAGATTAAGCAATTGGACCTTCAGACCCCTCAATTTAGCCTCTCGGCTAGTCCTCCTTAAGTCAGTCTTGCAGTCCCTTCCCACCTATCTTTTCACTGTCCTAGCAGCTCCCAAGCATGTCATCAAAGCCATAAAGAACCTCCAACGTAACTTCCTCTGGCATGGTCACCAACCCAATAAGAAATGGGCTCTGGTGAGCTGGGACAAAACTTGCTTGCCTAAAAGTCAAGGAGGACTAGGCCTACGGGACCTGGGAAAGCTCAACCAATTCATGGGCGCCAAAATCTGGTGGCGATGGCTAAAAACTCCCACGGTGGCCTGGACACGCATCTAGAGGCACAAATATGCCCCCCTAACACCTACCAATCAACTGATCAGGCACAATACCAGAATACAGGGATCCAACATCTAGAACACAGCCTAGAAAAATCGCACTCTGGTTCAGAACCATGCCTTTTGGGAGGTCAGAAATGGAGAGAGTGCCATGCTCTGGCAAGACTTCTAGCAGCAATTCAAACCCCTGGTCGGAATAGAAGAACTAGCCAACCTCAGAGAAGCCATCAATCCGCATGCCTCACTAAAAGTCAAGGATCTATGGAAACCTCAAGAGAAGCACCTCCATTGGCGGCACTGGAAAACTTCCCACCAAGACCTCGGAGTTCCAGAAAATTTCAACCTAGGGAGCTGGCACACCCAAGCCAATCGGAGGAAAATCCCTACAAGAGAAGGGCCGGACATCCTGCGCTGGGGATATTCCACGGCTGGGACCTTCACAATTAAGGAGGCCTACTCCCTACACGACCACCCCCAAGACGAAGAAAAAAGGCCCATTTGGAGTAAAGTTTGGGACTCTGCTTTATGGCCCAAGGTTTCCACCTTCCTATGGCTGGTAGTGCACAACAAGGCGCTAACCTGGGACAATCTTAGGAAACGAGGCTTCATTGGGCCTTCCCTTGTGTGCTATGCTATGAACAGGAAGAAACCAAAGAACATCTCTTCAATGGGTGCTGCTACAGTCAGAGGGTTTGGGATCAGAGTGCACAAATCATGCGCAGGTCCAACCAATACAGGAACAACGTCAACGACACAATCGAGCACTGGGATCGCATCTCCTACAAAAGCACACTCCTAAACCACATCTGGAAACTTTTTCCAGGATTCATCCTCTGGCAGCTCTGGAAGGAAAGAAACAGAAGAATTTTCCACTCGCAGGCCTCCACGTCAGAGGACACAGGGGCAACCATCAACTCGCTAATCAAGGAAACTGTCAGAAGCCACTCCTGGAAAGAGGAGGACCTTAGTTGTAACCCTGAAGAACAACGCATCCTCCAACATTGGCAGCCCTTCCCAACCATTCAACCCAGCCCGAGGACCAACAAACCTCCTCAGACGAGCCCCACCAATTGGTCCCCCCCCCCTTGCCAACTTCATCAAAATCAATTTTGATGGACCAGCCAAAGGCAACCCGGGAACAGCAGGATGGGGAGCGGTGATCAGAGACTCTGAAGGAAAGATCCTAGGGCTACTAACAGGCTTCCTAGGGGAAACGAAAAACAATGTGGCAGAGTTGATAGGCTTAGCAAGAGGGTTGCAGGCCGCAATGGACAGAGAATACCGCAACATAGTACTAGAAGGTGATTCACAAGTTATCATCCGATTAATCACCAAAATCCTAAATGGAAGTCACCCCTCAAAGATTTCACCATGCTAGAGACTCTCGGGAATGCTAGAAGACTTCAAATGCCTCCTCACACCCACTCTCACCATCATACCCTCCCATGTGAAGCGAGATGCAAACAGAGTAGCAGACTGTCTAGCAAACGAAGCAGTCGAAAAGGAAGATGACTACTCCTAGTGGGCAGATCACGACTCAGAATGCCCAGGCTTAGTCACGAGGTGCCAAACCTTAGCCACCAGAGATCTACCCCCCCCGGATGGGGTGACACACGGGCAACTAAGGGCACGTGGGCCGCCATCGGGACGCTCCTTTATGGCATCAACCGACGAGTTCCCCTCAGCTATTAATGCGCAAGGGCTCGCACCAGCCACCTCCCTTTGATGAGCCCTCTCGCGCGAGAGAACTGTACCAGGCGGCAGCACATTCAACACCCTGCCTTAATGGCTTGGATGGTCATGTTAGCTCGAGGTATTATCACCGAGGGGAATTGGAATGAGGAACAGTGGCTCCTTGCAGTGTCCATTCCGCCCGCACAGCAATTCACAGCTCTGCGAAATTTTGGGAGAAGCGAGGCCCGCTCCAACGTATCCATAATGCCACAGCTCAGAGGGAAACCACGCAGAGGGTCCGCCTGGCACAGGGCCGAGTCCCGGCATCAACGCCATCGAAAATTCGAGCGCACACTTGTTTTAGCTTCCGCCCGATGCAAAAAGCAGCAATGGACGCCTCCCATGGCAATCATCGAGGAAATCAGTCTGGAAGAAGTAATGAACAGTTGGCCATCATGGGAACCGGAAAAGGAAGGCACACTCCTACCCAGGGACACACTACGGAGCCTCATCACTGAGAGCTCGGAGGACTTCTTCCCTCCCTACATCGTGGAGGAGGAAATCCCTCCTGACAGCACTGCGGGGACGGAGGAGCACGGGACCGGCGTAGCGAGGGACAGCACCACAAGAACAAAGGAGCCACCACTGATGTCAACCAATGTAGCACAGGACTCCAAGGCAAAAGCACCCGACAGTGGCGGTGGGATGGAGCAGCCAACCTTCTCTGAGATATCGCACCTTCCCCTCATCTTCGAACTCAGGAGCCTCATGGATGACCAAGTCTTCCGCCTGGCCAGGATGGACCAGAGGCTGGATATGCTATTCGCAGCCCACTCCAAGAATCTCCCACCTCGACAATGTCCGAAGTGCACGCAAATGTACTCGCTACCAGTATGGTGGCGGCAGAAGAGGCACGAGAGACAGCGCACAGGCAACTAGTTCCACTGCAGCTTCCGGTCATAAGATTCTCTGTTGTTTCAAGTTTAGATAGCTGTTTAGTTTTTTTACTTCTAGTTATGACACATTCTCTGAAACTTTTTAGTATAATCGCCCTGGTTTCCTTTGGGCAGGGACGTTGCATGTATGTTTTTGGTAACAAAGACACACCTGGCACAGGGGAGCCAACTGTCACGGTTTCCTGCTCAGGCAGGATAGCTGGCACCACCAACAACAAATGTATGCTCCTTTTGATAATATAACAGGATCCTACCTTTTTATTTTAAAATATATATATATAAATATTATGTATTATATGTGTTTTCATAATTTTTGTTAAGAATATAGTAATCATGATTAATATACTTTAATTAATGGATGATATCTTCAATTATCATGATTTGTCTCTCACTTTAACTATAGTACTCATTTTTTGAGAGTATTAGAGGAGGTGCTATTTGTTGGGTTCGAGCCTACATAACGGAGTTATAATTAGAGAAAGGAATGAAAACACAACACACAACAAACAACAAACATAGTGGGAAATGGTATCTTTTATTGCTTTGTCAATAGTGGATAAATGAATTGCAAGTCTCATGGAGCACCTCACGGGCTTCCAAATTTAAACAGGAAATTCTCAAGTGTTTCTAGTGATATGGAAAGCCAAATGCTTGAGAAACCTCTCGCGTATTGTAACTGCATGGTGTGTGTTGTCACCACCCAACAATCTCTACCTTGAAAACAATTTTCTTGATACCTTGCCCAACGAATTAGTCATCACCTTTCCTACAAGCCAAGATAAGTCAAATGCCACCACAACTTCTCTAACAATATTGGTTACATGAACATGTCTGCACAATTTTCTCTAGTATGGAACACTCTACCTCCATTAGTAACATTTCTTACAAAATGATGCCTTGTCCAATTTTGATACGCTAGACTATTAGTCAAATGCGCAATGCTTTGACCACCACAAAACACCCTTTCTTGTACATGTCCAAACTTACCCAATAGATCCTTGCATTCATGCAAGACATAACTTGAGGTAGATCTCCTCTTGTCCAAATCTCTTGAATCAAGATAAGCACAAACTAAATCACTGCAACCATTGTAGGTGATACTTGTGCTTCTAAGATACCGAAGCACCCATTTCCATGCTCTTTACCTGATTTTTCCATGTGTCCACTGACAACACCAACTGCATGTGAAATATTTGAACATTCCATTGCAAACATCAACCATCCTACTGCATTTTCATAAGGTACATGAGACATATAATCATTTTCTTCCATACTATTAGAACATAATCTTGAAGAAAACTTATGATGGAATGCTAAATGAATATGTACTAGTTTCAATATCTTCTCATAGACTTGTGACAACCACAACTTACCATTTTTCATATCTCTATGTACTTCTATGCCAAAGATTTGTTTTGTTGCTCTTAGATCCTTCATCTGAAACATCCTCACCAACTGAGTCTTTAACCTGTTGATCTCAACCCTGCATTGTTTACAACAAGCATATCATCAACATAATACCAAGATAATGAATATGCCATTGAAACTTTTGAAGTAAACACAATGATAATACTCACTTCTAGTAAAAAAATTGGCTCACCATGAAGGAATCAACACATCTTATACCATTACTTGGTTACCTTAGGCCATACAATTATTCCCTGAGTTTGCAAACAAATCTCCCTTTGCAATCCTGGACAACTTCTTATTGCTCCATGTACATATCTATGCTAATGATGATTTTGTGGGTAGTAGGATCCCACAATCTACATCCCTTAATTTCCATCACCATAACCAACAGAGATATTTCTTTGTTCCCTTGACTTAATCCATCCAAGCTAGCCAAGTGAGCCTTCACCCCTCACCTCTAGTATAATTTCAATGGAATATCCTAAGACCTCTTAAAGGCTTCATTACATGCAATCCATGTGATCTAAAACCATGGGCTACCAAAAACAGATGCTTGAAATCATGATTGTTGACTTACCGAGCCAGGTTTACCTAATGTTCCCCCCTTGACTTGGGGTTTCCCATGACTAAATCCAATCAAACCTCTCTCAAATTCAGGGTATCCAGGAATACCACATGCTCCCCCCTATAACCTAAGTCTATGTCTAGACTTTGTTGGTCAAATTTCAAACCCGACGTACACATGCCTAACCAGGTCCTACAATCGTATGCCAATTTACATGAAATAAAAAAAGAATTGTCAACTCCTCCTCAAAATTTGCATTTGAACCTTTTCCTTTCCATTGCTTCTACTATTGGGCACCATCACCATCTTGTCAAGTTGCTTCACCATGCCCTCGAGCACTTTGACATCTGCCTCGACCCAATTTTCACCTAGGTGGCCTTCCTTGTCAGAGCCTTTGGCTCCAACTCCGGTGCCAACCCCAAGAACAACACTAGCTCCATCTCCTTCTCCTCCACCGCATCAACCCACTTGCAGAGTGCCATCCAATGCCTCTTTTCTCTCGTCCCCAGTCTTAAACTTTGCAAAATAGGGATTGTAATATCCCTTCATCTTGAGAAAAATGACCTTGGCCTCCCTAGAAGAAGAAAAGGGAATGAGATAGCCATCCAATAACCCTAAGATTCTCTCACAAATGTTGCTAAGCTTGAGCTCTACATTGTGCTTGTACTTCCTAATAATGGGAAGGTGGTCCTCGTTCCCTCGACTCTCTTCCTTCTGTTCAATGGAGGAGACAATCCTCTACTTATTTTACCACTTCCTCCTCCAATTGTCGTTTCTCTAGCTCCCAAATATCCTATGCATGTTGTTGATCCAAACGCTCCCTCAACTTCCACTTCTCTAGCTCTTGACGCTCCTATAACTGCAACTATGAGACCTCCCGAAGTCCACACCCACGTGGCTACCTACAATGCGGATGCTCCTACTCATGATGTAGACAGTGTTGCACCTACTGTTGACGTTGACGATCTCACAGCTTCACCTACGCCTAATGCATATGTTTCTACAACTGCACGTCCTCCTACTGTCGACGCCCATGTGCATGGGGAAATTATTGTTTATTTTTGGTCCTCCTTCCATTAGGCATGTGTGCATTCACTACATCGATAACATCCCTGCTTGTTTTCTTCACTTTGAAGGTCACAAAGCCACTTACAAGGGATGCAGCCAATTCACATTTAATCCTACAATTCTCGTTCACATCCACGACTGTCAAGGGTTTGCAACCAACTCTTCCACAAAAAAAATTGGTCTGTTTCCTCCACTCTCTCACATGTTGCCTCCACTCTCTCACATGGCGAAGCAATACAAATTTGACCTCCTTCTCCCTCTGCATGTGCGGACAATCTTCCCTCAGCTCTTAGAGACCACTGCTTGACCACTGCTTTGATACCACTTGTTGGGTTAAGGCATAGAGGGGGTAACAATATCTCTTTGTTACTTTGTCAATAGTGGAGAAATGAATTACAAGTCTCATGGAGAACCTCACGAGATTCCATATTTAAACAAGAAATTCTCAGGCATTTCCAGGGATATGGAAAGCCAAATGCTTGAGAAAACTCTACCACTGCTTGACCATTGCTTTGATACCACTTGTTGGGTTAAGGAATAGAGGGGGTAACAATATCTCGTTGTTGCTTTGTCAATAGTGGAGAAATGAATTACAAGTCTCATGGAGAACCTCACGAGATTCCATATTTAAACAAGAAATTCTCAGGCATTTCCAGGGATATGGAAAGCCAAATGCTTGAGAAAACTCTAATCTGGATTATGCTGAGAACGAAATGAGATACAAATGCAAATATAGTAGAGAACTTCTATTAATGAATAAAATAGAAAAACGTTGTAGAACACAAACTGACCAGAATGGTGGTAGCTTATCTCTTAAGAGAAAGAGATGTTGACTACACTCATTCACAAATAAGCATTTTTTATCACACTCCATTGCATGCTTAAAGGACCTCCTTCACCTCAATTATATATGAAAGAGTGAGAAGAGAATCATTCCCATGATGCATGTGGGATAAATTAGTCTAAGTTTAAAAAATGCCATAGGCATGTAAAATACTAGGACTTCCTAGGAGGTCACCCATCCCAATACTACTCTATCCCAAGCATACTTAACTATGGAGTTCTAATGGTATCCGATGCATTGATGTTGTAGGCATTACACTACATTATAAATGGAGATGACATTACATTACATTCTCCATCAAAATGGTGAATATCATAGTTTATCAAAACTACAAGGTTGGAAACGTTGATTCACTGAAGAAGGTGGATGACCACCAAGATCCAGCTTGATCAACCTCCCTTGTATTGTAACTACAAGATGTGTGTTGTCACCACCCAACACTATTATGGTGATCCGGTCACATTGCAATAAAGAGAGAATGTAACCAAAATCGAGAAAATAAGAAGTAAGCATAGTCTAGTAGAGAACATCTCATTAGGTTAAAATTAATTAGCTTTGTCTTTACTATGCTAACTCTTCCATGGTTTAGATCTCGAAGTAGGGAACCTATCTTTGAATTAAATATCTATCAATTCTTTTTTTTTCCTCCAACATACTTACTATTCTTGGACAATACCAGGAAATGATTCATTATAAGCTCTAAAATCACAACATATGTAGAACCTCTCATTGGTTTCCACTACCCTACTTCCCGATCAATTTTGTTTTACTTAATTTCATATTCCATTACTCTTACATCGATAATTAATTCTCCTAGCTGATATCAAATCTTAATCCTCTTATATAAAATGAGTGTTTAATTTCATTAAAAAAACCATTTCTTCTGATCCAATAACATTTTGTTAAATAGGAACATACTTGATCAATATTGATAACTCTCATATAAAGTATTATAAAAAAAAGATTAGTTAGATAATAAACTATTGGTTCTCCATCTTTGACCAAAAAAAATTAACTATTTGAAAAAATCAACCTTTTCTTTTGTATTTTAGATCAATTAACATTGATGTGAAAATAGAGGAGAATATGGCTGCATATGTTCCAATCCCATATCAATTTCTTGAATGCATTTGAAATCCTCAAAATGTTCCTTTCCTACAAGAGACAATTGTTTCCATGAATTCATGATAAAAATCGAATTGGTCATGCATTTTGAATTATAGTTCTAGCCAAGTTTGTATACTAATTAGTGACTCACCATCAAAGGGCTTTGGACCACTCTTGAGTGTACTCCTATAGTGTTTTGTGCTTCTAAGTTTTGAATCATTGATAATAATGATTTAAATAATGACAATTTTAATAATTAAGTAGACATCAATAATGACATGTAAATTTTAAAATTTGTTGAATTCTTGATTTTATATATATATATATATATATATATATATATATATATATAT